>CM076581.1:956319400-956484187 GCA_034641835.2 Pinus albicaulis | reverse complement strand
TTACAGAAATCAAATTTCTGGCTAATGCAGGAATATGCAGAACACCAGGAAGTGTTCTAATCCTTCCACCTTGTAGCTTCAGCTTGACCTTTCCACGTCCGATGATTCTGGCCCTCCTATCATCCCCTAGGAAGACATCACCACCACCATATTTCTCATACTCGTAGAACCACTCCCTATGGGGAGTGAAGTGAAAGGATGCACCTGAGTCAATCAACCATGACTCATGATCTACATGTGTATTTGAAGAAGAAGCCAAATACACATCCCCACCTTCATCCGGGGTGGTTTTTGCCTCTGCAGAAGGAGCATCATCAGATCCCTTTCCTTTCTCAGGAGCTTTAGATCTGCAGTCCTTTTTGTAGTGCCCTTCCTTTCCGCATTTCCAGCACACCTTTACAAACTTTCCAGGAGATTTAGATCTCCCTATAGATTTAGATCTCCCACTCGAAACCTTATTCTTGTTTCTGTTCTGGGACCTTCCTCGTACAGATAAGGCATCTCCATTCTGACCCTCCATATTTCTCCGTCTCATTTCCTCCGACAGCAAGGCTGAGACAATGTCATCAAAATTCAAGGTAGTTGTATTGCTACTTATTGCAATAACCAGACTGTCCCACGAGTCTGGTAGAGAACACAACAAACTGATGCACTTATCTTCATCTGAGATTTTAATATCAACAGATGACAGCTGACTTACCACAGTATTGAAGGCGTTCAGATGCTCCGTCACCGAGTCTCTTCATCCTCAGGTTATACAACTTTTCTTTCCATAGAAGAACTTATTCACCAGAGAGACTTAGATTGGTACAAAGTCCCAAGTTTTTCCCACAAATTCTTCGTACGTAGCTTCCCCAGATACATTCAACAATACTGAATCTGAGACACACAACCGTATTGTGCTCTTAGCCTTCTGATCCAGTTTCTTCCAGTCTTCATCTGACATTGCCGTTGGTTTAGTACTCGGATCTACCGCGATCCACTGATCTTTATCCACCAGCAGATCCTCCATCTTGAGCTTCCACAACTCAAAACTCTGACCATTAAATTTCTCGATCTCTATCTTTCCGCCGCTCGCCATCTTCTTTCACCGCAAGAATCGATCCCGCAGATCTCCCACTGAACAGGGTCTACCACAGGCCTGAGCAAAAAACCCTCAACAACAAAGGTGTCCCCTTGAAGCCGAAACAGCTCTGATACCAAATGTAGGTTTTAACCCTGAACAGAAATTATCTACACACGAATCTTATAACAGAAAATAAACAATAGCGAGAGCATAAAACATAAAACAGATCAACACAGAGATTTTCCCCTGGATCCCAAATCGGGACGACCAGCTTGATTTTTCATTATATTCCTTTTAGTGTTACAACACATATATATACATGCCAAAGCATACATAAACCCCAATCCATTAACCCTGGATTATAACATAACCGTAGTTCCTTGACCGGATCTACAAAATACCAGGGGCCGAAAACCATCGTACCCCAAAACCATGTGCAAACTCATGCACAAAACATGGATGCAGACTACCCAGCGGAAATTAAGGAACCAAAATTTTCTCCAGGGCACTGCCCCGGACCCCGACAGGGGGGGCTACCGCCCCCCCCTGTGACCCCCCCGTTGCGCCCAGCGCAAAGTGGGGGCTATCGCCCCCCCTCTTACCCCCCCGCACGTGCTTAGTCGTGGAAAGAATATAACACATACCCAACAATTACAAAAATGACCATTTAAGACCAACACTGGAAAGTCCTCAAGAAAGAGAACATATTTCAGAACCACCATAATGCCAAAAATGCATTATACTCAGCAATGTTACTGCTCCCCCTGAATCTGTGCATCCAAGCATCCTTTCCATATGACTAAGGCTCCCCCTTAGTTTGTGCATCCTGAACACTTTTACCAACAAATCATCAAGGCATCTTTATCAAAACATTAGAAATAGAAATATGAGAACTGGAACACCACCAGAGATACCAAATAGCACTGCAGCTGTGCTGAAGAGAGTTGACTCCAAACAGAAATTGTCAGCAATCAGACATACACGGTTTTCTATGCAGGAACTCGCGTATATACGCGACTGTGTTTCAGGAAACCCGCATATCCAACACCATCTTCTATATTTTAACCAGATCTGATCCTCTTGTGAGAAAAAGACAGTGTTCAGCTTCTTTCTGGGATATTTGAATGCTTCCTTGGAATACAGATAGATAGAACAATGTAATTGTGTCTTCAAGCGTCATCCAACGGTTGTAGCATAAGCACATTAGTAACCAAGCCTTCAGATTCTTTGCAGCATCAATATAATATTTCCAAGAGATTATCATACCAGAACAGCATCTTCAAATATGTGTCAATCATCCATGTGGTCCAATATCACCATGATCTTTAAGATTTAACATGAAGTAACATATGTAGGCAAAAGATCTCAACCATAGTAACAAACTCTGCATGATCTATTCTTATTTCTGAATCATACGACATCCAACTCATCCATTTGTGAGCACAAAAAGATACTTATCAGCAACCAAGGCTCAAAAACTCATCAAAATAAACCATGTACCAAGTCATCATCATTTGAGCATGAGTATCACAAAGAATAAGCAGTCATATTGCCAACAATGCAATCATTAGTATTCAACCTGCTGCTCCCCCTGAACCAGTGCTCCTTCTTAACTTGTGCAACCCGAATACGTTTATCAGCAAGTCATCAATAACAATCTCTGCATGAACTGCCCTTGTCTCCAAATTATAAGACTTTCATCTCAACAACGAATACTCTTCATCAAGAGCAAACAGGACTCATCCATAATCTTCAACATAAGAAACCAAGTGTCATATCATCATAATTTAGAACTGAGAAATTTAAGCTGATACAGAGTCAATAATGCAGTTATTAACACTCAGACTGATGCTCCCCCTGAACCTCTGCTCCAGATATTTAGCTATCATATAAATTCTCTTATCATCAATGCATACGCGACTGTGTCTTCTGTAACTCGCGTGTATACGCGACTTTTGTTCATCGAACCTGCGTATGGAAAGTGAAGCATAGAAATTTTTCATCTTCCTTCATCTCCTCCTGAGATTGTACCTCCTGTACCTGTCTTTTCCACATCAAATGCGCTGTCAGAAGTAAACATAACCAGAGTAATCAAATCAACCATGAGAGTCATCATGCATTGCTCCCCCTGTGACGATACATTACTAAATCTCATAATGTATCCCACATCATTCCTACAGTCAATCAGAAAAGTCAGCTTCAGAAGCGGATGACTGCAGTAGGGTCAGAATTCCCTACGTTTCTGATTGGTCCTCCATATTTTTCCAGATTTGTTTAAACTTTCTATTTGCGTGCTGGAAGTTATCTAATTTCTCATATTTGTTCAACCTGCATTCCTTTTCTACATGTCCATACTTGTTACAAGAATAACATCTCATATCTCCAGAAAAATAAGCATAAGAATCATAATGAGTATTTCTAATCTTCCTCCTTTGACAATCAGTTGCTTTATGTCCATACTTGTTACATGAAAAACAATATCCCTTGAAGAAACCAGAGTGCCTTTCTATATAGGAACTGTTAGTTTGAGGCTGAAATGATCTGCTCCTGCAATTTTCTGCAACATGCCCATAATTATGACATTTAAAGCATTCAACATCATTGACTGATTTCCTTTGAGATTTCATCATTGTTGGTTGACCGTTTGTCTCTTTCAACACTTCAGGTTTTGCATTGACACCCTCTAAATTTTTTGCACTTCCTTGTGAGCTAGATTCTCCTTTAACAGTTTCATGGAAACCAAGACCAAGTTTGATAGCAGGAGACCTTTGATTACTCATAATATTGTCCAAAATATTAGTACTATCATGAAACCTCAAAAGTTTAACCTTTTCTTCTAATTTACCTTTGAGAATGTTTACCTCAACTTCCAAGGCTTGACATTGCTTTGTCATGCTTTCTTCTTTTCTTCTTCCATCTTCTACTTGATCCTTCAGATTTAGAATCTCTTCTTTCAACCAATTTTCGTTTTCTTCACATGTTTGTTGCAGCTCTTCATTCTTCTTATTTGATTTTTCCAGATCTTCTTTGAGAGAGATGATTTCTACTTCAAGGCCTTCCTTTTCAAATGTTTGTAGAGGTTCCTCAATCTTCTTACTTGATGCTTCAAGATCTGTTTGTAGAGAGATGATTGCAGCTTCAAGTCCTTCATTCTTCTTGCTTGATTTTTCGAGATCTGCATTTAGATCGTTGATTTCTACTTCTAGTTCTTTAATTCGATTGGATGCATAAGTATGAAACCTTTGATACTTGTCCACCTGTTCATTCAGCATTTCTATTTGTTTTTCCATTTGAGAGATCATCTCTTTGTTGATAGATTCTTGCGTCTTAGATGAACTTTGTAGTTCTTCAACTTTAACCTTGAGAGCTTCTTCTAGATCCACAACTTTATTTTCACTATCTTCACTATTGTTTGCACAAAGAAGATTATTCAAAGGACCCCAATCAGTATCTGAGTCATCTTCCTCAATTTTTTCTATACATGTTTTCTGAGATATCTTCTTGTTTCGAGTAGCCTTCTTCTTTTGCTTCTTTGCCATGAGCACTTTCAGATCATAGTCAAAATCTTCTTCATCTTCACTGGACACTTCATCATCATCTTCATTTTCATAATAACTCTTCCCTTTTTCAAATTGTTTCCCTTTACCATGTTTTTCTTTATAAGGACATTTAGCAGCATAGTGACCAACTTTTCCACACTCAAAACATTTGAAGGGAAGCTTACCTTTGAATCTTCCAGTACCTAGTTGGAGTCAACAAAAATTCGCTTCTTCATCTTCTGGACATATAGTCAGGGTTTCTTTTGACAACTTCCTTTTTCCTTTCCTTTTGTAGATGCCTTAAATGCAGCTTCTCTTACTTGAGAAGGACCTCCTTGTCTCATTTCAAAAGCAGTCAGAGTCCCATGTAATTGAACAATAGTAAGAGTTTGCAGATCTTGCCTTTCTTCAATAGCGGAGACTCTAGAGTCAAATTTTGGAGTCAAGGATCTTAAGACTTTTTCAACCAGAGTAGTATCAGTTTTGGTTTCACCCAAATTTCTCATCCGATTTACAATATCATCTAGACAAAGAAATTGACTACAGTAAACACTTTCATTTCTATGCATCTTCAAATTTTCATATTCAATTCTAAGAGTTTGGAGTTTTGCACTTTACCTTTCGTGTCTCCTTCATAGCTTAGAATGATTTTGTCCCATATTTCTTTTGCCGAATGTAGCCGCATCACTTTAGCAAATTCTCGATTCGTACATGCTTCCTAACAAGACATTCATCGCTTTGGCATTGATTTCATACTTCTTCCTTTCTGCTGCATCAGTAGGAATACTTGTCGGGTATTGATAACCTTCTTCCACGATTGCCCATACATCCGCACCAAGACTTTGTAGATATGATTTTGTTCGTACCTTCCAGAATATCAGATTGCTTCCATTGAATAGAGGTGGCTTTATAGACATCACTTCTTCTTGACTTCCCATTGCGACGGATCTTCTTCAAGCGATCAAGCTTCTGCAGAAGAACCTGCTCTGATACCAATTGTTGGGAAAAAATACTGAGAGGGGGGGGGGGTGAATCAGTTTTTACCCATATTCAAAACTTTTTACTTTTTTTCACTTTCTAAAACCCATACGCTCTTTTCTTTAGTAAACACGCGTATACACGCCTACCGCTTGAGTAAACTCGTATTAGCGAGATTTCACATTTGTACATTAGCTTGGTTCTTTGGTAACATTCATTTATCCGATGTTAAGTAAACAAGAAACATGTGTAGTAACAACAATAACCATCACACAAAGCATCACACATGAACACCAGGATTTTTAGGTGGAAACCCAAGTCGGGAGAAACCACCGCCGGCAGGTTGCTCACCTTTCAATATTTTATTATAGAGAAAACATCTTACAACATATGTGTTGGTGCGTACTCCTACCAAAGACGTTGGTGCACCCACCGCACTCGTTTACTCACCCTCGCCCGGGAAGGAGCTCCAACCCCGACTCGCTGCCGCCGTCTCCCCGGAAGGGCGCTACGACCCCCTCGCTGGAAGGGAGCTACGACCCCCTGACTGAAGGCTACAACCCTCAGCACCTCTATGGACCACGTTTCATAAATTTTCACACTGGATCCAACAACTTCAATAGAACACAACTTGCAGGCCACGTTTCATCATATTTTCAGACTGGACCCACTCCATACTTTTAAGCACTGTCAAACATCAACAACAGATAGCTAAAACAGAGCAGATCAGATCAAAGATTTCATACCCCATGCTTCAGTAAACCCTAGTTTGCATACGTGCTTTCCTTTCACTGATGTCGCGTATATACGCGCTTTCATCCACATCAACAAGCGTATACCTCTGCACAAAACTTCACTGCGCATACACACTTTTTCTTTAGATAAGCCGCGTATATACGCGCTTCCTCTGCATCGAACTAATGTATGGATATTCAACCATTTCAGAGCTGCATACTTCTTCAGATCAGATATTCAGTTCAGATTCAACCCTTTACTTTAGACATATGTTCGCCTCATCACAGATCTAATCATTCCATAAACATATCTAGTAGATACAA
Source organism: Pinus albicaulis (assembly GCA_034641835.2). Taxonomy (NCBI): domain Eukaryota; kingdom Viridiplantae; phylum Streptophyta; class Pinopsida; order Pinales; family Pinaceae; genus Pinus; species Pinus albicaulis. Next base: position 956,477,546 of record CM076581.1, on the reverse strand, counting down.
ATGCATTTCAGATCTAGATCTCCTTCATCATTTTCTTCATTGGTGCACCATAGATTCAGATCTATCATCAAGTCTTTTACCCTTTCCATACAGATATACTTCACAGAGAAGTATTCATTCAAGCTCAAACATCTTGCACCCACACTCATCATTTGCACAATGAATTTCTTTTCCTTATATAGGTTTACCCTTTTTTTTAATACCATGAGCCCCTTTTTCAATACCATGAGCCAAAACAATACCATGAGCCCAAAACTACATTACTTCCGATGGTATTCTTGGACGGGGTCATTTAGACGAATCATTACCCAATACAATGGGTCAATACCATGGTGGTTACCCCTAGTTTTGCACTTTATGAACGCTTTTTGCCCATACGCGACTTGGAACGTTTATTCCCGCGTGCATACGTGACTTCCCTTAGGCAAATCTGCGTATGCCTAGAGACATACTCTTTTCATCAAGATTTAGCACATGCTGAATTCCTTTCTTCATTGCCTTCTGTACACACTGTAGATACATCAGATTTAGTTCATCAAGACATGTTCTATCAAGCACAACTTCATCAAGTAAGTTGCCATCATCTTGCCATTCAAGGACAACACTCAGCATCATATTGCTAACAAACATCATTTACCAAGTCCATCAAGTCAAGAATAACTTCATCAGGTGGATTGCCATCAAGGACAACACATGTCAACAGTCTCATGTCTTCGTCTTCATTCAGTGGGTTTCCATCAAGGACAACACTCTACATCATATTGCCAACACAACCTTGAAGGGATCTACCCTTATCCCTTCCCTAGACACAATAAATCCCAATAACCGACCGGATGTAACCGCGAAAATGCACTTGTTCGGATTCAACCTAATCTTATAGAAATGACACCATTCAAATATTTGACGGAGGTGAGCAGGATTATCCATCCTCTTTCAAGAATGAGAAACTAAATCATCCAAATACGCCTCGATAATCTTTTTGATGTCGTGGAAGGCATATTCAATGGCCCGCTAAAATGTAGCCCCAACATTTTTAAGACCAAAAGGCATCTTCTTGTATGCAAAAGTACCCCAGGGACAAATAAAGGCAGTCTTATGCTTATCTTCAGGACGGATAGTAATCTGATTATATCCAGAGAAACCGTCCATGAAGGAGAAAATCTCATTACCGACACACTCGTCAATGATTTGATCTATAAATGGTGTGGGGTAATTATCTTTAGGACATGCTTTATTTAGGTCTCTGAAATCAATGCAAACTCAAATTGTTCCTTGTTTTTTATCTACGGGAACAAGGTTTGAAACCCATTCAGTCAAAGGAATAGGGAAAATGAATCCCACCTTAAGCAGCTTCTCCACCTCAGCTTTGATAGCTGCGGCCTTCCTAGGATTGACCGGATGAAGTTTTTGCCTCACAGGCTTAGCGTTTTCATAAGTCTTGATCTCATGCTGGACAATAGATGGATCTATACCAGGAATTTCATCATAAGACCAAGAAAATACATCCGTATACTCTTTAAAGAGCTCGGTGTAAATCTGAATCTCTTTAGGGGAACATTCAGCTCCGATGAAGACATTCTCAATGATATTAGGATCCCTGGAAATGTTCACCGGGATAGTTGGAGAAATCACAGCCATGTTTCCTTCAGCATAAACCTGTGTTGGTGCTAAAGGGTTCAGGACTGCGCGAGCAGGACCAGGAGATGGAGGACTCGGAAAACTTGATTCAACTTCACTTAAATCAGGTAAAAAGTAAGAACGATGATGAAAATCATCCCACGGTCTATCTATACCAGTCATAGCTTCCAGGATGGCCTCTTTAGATGGAAGAGTGGTATCAAGGAAATCCTAGGTAGAAGAAGAACTAAGTGTCCAAGCCAGAGCCACATATCCATCCAACTCTTCCAGTGAAAGAGGAGCTGGGATGGATTCTGCAGAGTCAACAATAGACTGATAAGCAATCTCAGCTGCAGACATAGGAAATGCCATTCCACCCACTTGAACTTCCACTAGGGTAAGGTAAGGTCCAAGGGTCTGAAAAATAATGAGTTCTGAAGAACTCTCTTCGAAGAGGAGCCTCGGAGGATGAAATTGCATTTATATGAACCGTAGGAGGAGGAATATCGAAAGTACCCATCAAGGAAGAATACATTCCAACCCCTAAATTCTCAACAGGCACCTTAGTATTATCCAAATTTGGAACAGTTGAGTCAGTAGACGCATTCGGGTCTACAGGAGGACAGTCCAGTTGGTCCACTGTAACAATCCTCCCTTCGTGAGGGAAACAAATAATCCTAAATAATGAGGATGCAATGGCATCCATCTCGTAAATATAGTTTCTCCCCAACAGAAGGTTGTAGTCCAAGCTTGCATCAACTACCTCAACCTCTATATTCATAGTTTTGCCCCCAACACAGATAGGCAAAGCTGGGACAATACCATGTGGTCTGTGAGAATGACCATCAAACGCAGTCAGAAGAGTGGTAGATGGAATAGCTTTGGGAGATCCAATTGTCTTCCAACCTGTGAGAGACATCACGCATGTAGAAGCACCCTCATCAACAACCATCCGAAAGATGTTGCACTTCTGGTACGATGATTTAATATGAAAATCCATATGATGGGGGAGTCTCTTCTTAAAATTAGTCATATCAAATGTAATCAGAAGAGAATTTTTCGGATCGATAGCCCCAATGGCAGTGAGCAAAGCACTGCATTGAGCCAGACAGGACTGGAGCACCTCTAAAGCCGACATGGCACAAGGACTCTGTGCCAGATCTTCCACAATAGAGTAGTTCTGGGCAGCCCTAGCGTTTGGATTAATCGTCGAACACTTAGTAGATGCTTTGGGCATCCGAGGTATAGGCTCAACAATAGGCCTCGTAATATGAAGCGGCTCAGTAGCATCAGGAGCATCCTTAGCTTTTAAAGACTCTTCTCCACCATAATCATGGGATCTCGTAGCGACATCCACGTGAGCACTCATCATGAATATGTTCGATGGAATTTCCCCTTCCTCTGTGCCCCCAGAGGAAGCCCCAGGATTTTGATTCGCGCCAACAACTAGTTGTTGCCCTTGGGGAAAAGGGTTTGTCAACACAACCTGGGAACTGGAAGAACCCTGCTGAGCTAACAAGCGCTGCGCATCTTGAATTTTAGGGCAAAGGTGTGTAAGATGGTCTCCAGCACACAGCTTGCATGGAAACTTCACTTTCTTTTTATCCTTTTGACCCTCACCAACATGATCATTGGTTTTATTCGCATTACCCTTCCCATTCTTTCCCTTTTTCTTATTATTTCGTCCCTTCTTCTTCCCTTTGGATTGTTGATTTCCTTTGGGATCGGAAGTTTGGACAGCATTTATCGACAAAGATTGGGAAGGAGATGACTCAGTAGGCACAGCCTGACCAGAAGGAGCAGATTGCAAAGACAACTGTTGCAATTGAGTAAGCAGGCTAGCTGCACCACTATTGATCAACCCAATAAGTCCATCACCATGAGGACCAGGCTTAGTTTTGGATAAATCTAATTTGGAGTGACGAGCATTGGGAAAATATTTATGAAGGACCCTAGATTGAGAATATATCAATTCAAGCTGCTCGGCCCTAAAAATGGCCTGTTCCTAAGAAAATACCCCAGACAGGGATACATCTTTAGAAATTTCTGACTGTAGAGATTTCAGAAACCATTCCAAAAGGAATTCTCCTGGAATATGAGCTTTAATAAGCCTCTTCCTTCTCCGCCATTCCTGAATATGGTCAGAAATGTGGGTTGCGTCATCCTGTTTAAAATTAGCCAGGAGTTCAGTCCGAGCATCATAACGGACAGGCAACTGGAAATGGTTTAGAAATGTAATAGCCAGTTCTCCAAATGTAGCAAAACTGCCCCCAGTTAGCTCAATATACCATTTGGCAGCATTTCCAGTTAGGGTGCGTTGAAACAATCTCAACCTAATCAAATCATCGATCAGGGAGATAGAAGAACACCATAAATGGAAGGTGGTGATGTGATCAGCTGGATCCTCTCCATTCTTATCTTCAAACTTTGGAATGTCTGAAGGAAGTTTGGTGGGAACCAGAGGCCACCCCGGACTGTACCGGATCGGATCATTCATCAATTTCGACAGATCTGGCAAGTTTAACGTTGCCAGAAAAGGTAAACGAGGCGGAGCCTAAGGATTCCATCCTTGATAGGATGAATTCCCAACATTCTAAAAATAATACCCTGGATTTGATGAGGCACCAGGTTGCCAGAAAGAACTCATAGAAAAAGGAGAAGAACCTCCTCCCAACGCAGAGTTACCAAAGATCGAACCAGTTCCCCCCACTGAAGCATTAAATGAAGAGGAAAGCCCCTGTTAGGGGTTCCGGGCATTAGAAAGAGGGGAAAAGGTCTGATAAGCACTCGAAGAAGGGAAAGAAGCATTCCCTTGGTGACCAGTGTAAAACTAATTCCCTGCCCCCGCTGTAGTAAATACAGGGTTCCAACCTGTAAAAGTAGTTGAATTATGACCTCCAGACCAAGGGTTGAAACTCTGGATCTGAGAAGTAAATGGAAAGGACCCTAAAGAAGGATTCGAACTAGGAATGTGCCCAGTTCCAAAGGGGAACCCTTGAAAAGAGGCTGATCCACTAGCCATGGAAGACATGGGTGTAGATGCAGCTACAGCAGCGGAAAAGGAAAAAGGAGGAATCCCACTAGTGGGCATTCCAAAAAAAAATGGACCAGAATGAGAAGCATGTGCTTGGGTGAAACCAGAGCCAAACACAGCAGTACTAGAAGCAATCGAAGATATAGCAATAGTGCCTCCTCCTTCAACAAAAGCAGGAGTCTGAATGCCTGCAACACTCATAGCAGAAGCCGCGTTCCCAGTCGTGGCCATCGAAAGGTATGAATAATACGGAGGATCTTCCAGTATCTCTGACTTAGGTCTGATGTATTCAACAACGAACGGATAATCAGGAGGAAGAGGAGATGGAAGTGACACAGAGGGTTCAGGTACTTCCTCTATTTTAACTTCTTCTTCCTGCGGAAATAAAACTCGTGAGGTGAGCGGAACGCTCCTCTCGGAACCAACACCGGAACTAATTCCAAAACCTTCAGACCCTTGTGGAGGATCTATCTCCACTGCGTCAGATGCCACAGGGTGATACTCACCTGCTAAACTACTCCTATGCCTTCTTGAAGAAGGCTCTGAACTTTCGGGAGATAACCCCCAGATTCTCCTCGATCGACGAGGCACTTGATCAGCCACTTTAACAAATTTTAATTAGACTCAAAAAGTATAAAGCTAGGCAAGCTAGGAGCAAAGAGCACTCACTAAAAAAAGAAATCCCTGAGATACAATCAAGCAAACAGCCTTCAGGTATTTCTGCTCCAGGTGATTAGGACCGGACACCAAAATACAAGAAAGCGAAATATAGGACCTCCCGAAAGTAGTCTGGGATAATTATGGCCCAGGCCTGCTAGCGAAGGTAACAGAAATAGTTACACCGACCTCCTAACAACAGCCTTTTCCGGCACAGGTACCCAAACTTTGCAAGGGAACCCCCCATAAGTACTGCTGGAAGTGATACGACGTCTGCCTCAGGTACCATGGGTATTCCCCCCCGCAGTCACCTATGTGGAACCTAGGAGTGGAAACTATGGGCACCAATCCATGTCAGAAGCCGGGCGGAATGGTCTTGAGGTTAGTTCCAGCAAATCAGAGAGGGGGTATCTCTCTTCTCAGCCTTCACTTCCCCTCGCGCTTGACTCTCTGGAGGAGAGCTTTCCCGGTCCACCTAACGGAGTTGGATTTCGCTCAATTAATCAACTTCTATGTTTTGTTTGAGTGGCCTTGGAGAGTTAACTCTCCACTCACCTAATCCAAAGCCCTACAACCTAGCTAGTTGGTGTATGACACTTAATAAAAACTTTCTAGTTGCTTTTAAATTATAGCGCTTATTTTAATCGAATGTTATGTTAAGTCAAAGGGATACGGAAATGAAACTTGTGGTGTTTTGACGCAGAAAAGAAATTAATAAAAACCAAACTACGTGCAAATGCAGTAATTGTCTTTCAATGAAAAGCAACTTCTACACAGGTTCTACGAGACTAAAAATTTTATTTTTCTTTCCAGATAACAAACTTCGCACTCACAAAAACTATGAAAATGACTAAATGCTTAAGTGCACTTGATGCAAATCACTAAGAGCATGCAAATTCTAAGATGCAAAATCTCCCAAATATACTTCAGTTTTATCTCTTTTTGGTTGTCCAGAAAGCTAGTTCCTAAAATCAGAAACTCTTAGTATAAAGACACCAAAAACGCTTGAAACAAGAGGAAGAAACCAATGAAAATTCCTTTCCGAAATCAAGTCAAAAACCAAAGGCAAGAAACCTCAACAAAGCTTCAAAAGATGAAACGAAACGAAAACAAAAATGAAAAACAAAAGCAAACGCCAAAACAAATGTTTTTTTTTTTGAGATTTTGAATTTTATAAAAAGAAAGATCTCGAAGAGACCAAGAAAAACTATCAAATCCCAAGCCAAACAACTCTGAATTTCAAGCAAAAACTTCAAAAATGCTCCAAATCTTATAGGGCTAGCTAGTAGCAAGATTTATATGAGAAAAAGAAGACAAGAAACTCAACAACTTAGCCTAGAAGAGTAGTACAACCTTTTAGCAAACAAAAACTTCAAAGAACCAAGAAAGACTCTTCAAAAATTGCAACAAGACCTAGTCAGCTCTACTCAAGAAAACCAACCAAGAAATGGGAAAAAATCGAAGTGAAAAGCAAGACACAAAGGTAGGAAAGAGTAAATGAGCAGAGGCTCTATGTTCTGATAAAACAGAACAGCCAAGAATCCCCAGGAAGAGATCTTGGTACTCGACCCAGAAATGCAAGCACAAGAAACAAACTTTGCCAAATAAGCTAGTTTTCAACCAAACAAGAGAGAGAAAAGACCCAAGACCACTTTCAACACAATCCAGAGGATATAAAGACACTGCAGGAACAGGTCTCCTCAGGGAGACAAGACTAAAAAGTCAAGAAACCTAAAATTTTAAAATTGACCCAGAAATACGCGACTTGCCAGTTTTGAAACAAGCATACATACGCGACTGTGTTAAAGGAAACCCGCGTATACGCGACTCCCTTTAACAAAAACTGTGTGTATATGCGTCTCTGTGCAAACAAAACCGTGTATGAAAAGGTAAATAATAAAAATTAAAAAAGATCAAGCCTGGATAAGGAACCGTCTTCAGTCTGATTGAGAAAGAGTTAACTAGACTGAAAATAAAAGTTAAAACTGTTGGAAATATTTCAAGCAGCTGAAACCACCCAACAGGAGAATCACAAGAATGTGGTCCCCAGCGGAGTCGCCAGTTCTGTTTCAGGGAAAATCACCCTAGAGGTTTTTTGGGTCAAAACATCCATAGATCAGGGCATGCTATTCAGAAGGACTCACACACAACCATACATAAATGCTAAAAACTAGATAACAACGATAGTAGAACTCACTCGTAGCCCTACGTTCGATGTAGATCCCGCGGGGTCCAAACTCCCAGCAACCCTTCTTCCTCTCCAACCTAGAAAACAAGAAAGAACATGCACGGAAACCTAGTTTTACATCATATATTTCTCCTAAACGTTAGTGTAATCCATGTGAAATATGATATAAACGATAATAAATGCTTAATAATCAATATTTTCACATATACAAATAGATACTAACACAGAAGTTCAGGAACAAGATGGTTCTTCATTATTACGAACAGCATGTACAGAAGTAAAGAGTGGAGAGATCACTTGCATCCTTCCATGATCTTCGAGCAGACCGTCGTCCGGATCCGTCCTGCCCTTGCCTCACTAAGATACTTTCAAGACGTGTGCACTCGATATGGCATATAAACGGATGAAAATCTCCAGGAAACAAGGGTTTCCTATATAAATCTAGGAAAGTGCAGGAGGCACGGGAATTCAGACTTGAATTGGGATTCCAACAGAGTATAATGTCTATAAAATTTCTCTCTCTTAGGCCATGCACATGAGGGGCTTTTATACTCCCTCAAAGCAGTTTCAATCAGTTGGAAACAGTTGGCCGTGTGCTGGGGTGGTTGAACTACTAGAGTAACCATCAACCCAGCCCGAAAATAAAGAATTTTTATATATTTTTTAATGATTTTAATGGCATACGCGGAAAAGTACATATGGACTCGCGTATACACGCGGAAAAGTCTGGGCATAACCGCGTATGGGAATTTTAACACTGTTTTTTAGTGAATTTTGTTCAAGTCTATAGGAATGGGTGCCCAAAGCCATAAAGACAATCATGAATCACATGAGGGTGAAAAGTAATGCTATAACAACAATTTCGCTCAACAAACTCCATAATGTTATGCCCACGTGGTAACACTGGCTGTGTATTTCCCACCATCCCTAATGGTGGGAGACCAATCAAGAAATACAAATCCTGGACCGTCAGCTCGATCCTGTGCCCCTGCACTACAAACGCCTCCTGATTTGGATCCCAATAACTGATAATACGGGCCAACAAGGGCTCTCCAGCCCTCATCAAAGGGTTCTCCAAAAATTTCATCACCCAATACCTCGCTAGTACATGATGGACACCCTGATCCGCCTGGATCTCCGTCCGTAATGTACCTAAGTGTCTCTCTCTCCATTTGATCAATATATTTGCCATATCTGCACAAAAACATCATTTTTTCAGTCTACAGCTCCACAAAACTACATCTATTCACACCAAAATTGAATCTCAACCCAAAACAACACTGAAATCACCTCTCTCCCACAGATCGCACTTTTCAGCAACAACCTGGGCCAGGTCGCACTTTTCAGGCCAAAACCTGTGTCCCAGGTTGCAAGTTTTTCCCCAAAAAGTGTGACCCAGCCATGAGGAAGAAATAGGGGTAGTTACTGAGATTTAAAGCCCCAATATGCAATTTGAATCCATCAAAAACAAAGATTAAGATTAGGCCTCTCACCTACAACTGACGGATCACAATTCCAACGGTCGGTTTGTCCACTACAATCACCGCAAGATTTAGGGCCTTCTCTCCTCTTCACATTCACCACAACTACACAAGAAAATGAATGATTTTGTAGGGAAAACACCCTATTAGAAGAAAACCCCTCTTTTTTCTTTCGCCCACTGCGACCAAACCGTAGCCTCGTTTGACACACCGTCTGCACTGTTGGAAAGCTCTCACCGAGAACTCAAATGGGTATCTGTCAGTTTTTTATGTTTTGATACTTCACCAGGACACCTTTTGTCCATGAAGGGTCTATTCACCTTTTCTCAAAATCGAATTTATTCACTTACGACACTTGTACTTGGCGCACCACTTTGCCTCCTTACTCGTCTTCATTCGTGTTTATTTTTGTCATGAGTTACCCTATTGTACTCATGCTTTTATGGTTCCCCATTGAACCCGTACTATGAGGCAGCACCATCGAGTCGCCCTTTTTTAGAGCATTCGAGTCGAGTCACCAGCACATTCATGGAGTCTATCCCAAGTCCCTTTGTACCCCGCCATAGTCCTCCATCCTTTCCTGTTTGGTCCCTCTCTCATGACCCACATCATGGCCTTCAGTACCCCTGTCCATTATCCCTCATAATATTGTGTCAGTCGCTGCCAAGCCATTCATACACTTTATGCTCTAACAAGGGAAGTTGTCCAACTTATCCTCCATTTCTCTCATTCCATCATCATCATTAGTGTCTACTTGGTCGTCACTCTACTATTTTCCCTCATGCCATAGTTGGGGTTCCTTTATTACCTCCCCTATAGCGAACCTACTTCTGTCGATATTATTTCATTTACTCCAGAAACCAGGTCTAGGGGGCAGTGTACCATTGGTTCGAGCTCTTCATCGCATGATCATGATATACACACTTGATGGTCCAGTGACGCAGCAGCAGCTATTGGTGTTTCCCGGGCATGTGTGAGATGTCCCAACCCTCATGAGGGGGTGGCCCTGCAGGTAGCCCTCCACATTCCCGGATGACTTCATTTTCAGCCCTTGATGCAGCTCCTCTCATATGATGATATTGGCCTCAGCCGCCTGTAGTGCCTCTTCGATTTGCACGTATCAGTCAAATGTTGCAAGCCCTTCCCCACGTGTAGGGGGAATTTGGGCATATTTCTATCTCATGTAGTACCATATTATTGTATAAGTCCTGACACTTATCTCAGGCATTGCATGTATGTGGGATTCACCATGTTATTTATCTGGCTCATGTTTAGGCTAGCACATGCTTCATTATTGCGTTTCGTGGTTTTTTGGGTGCCTTATTCTTTGTACTTATTGCATTCCGTGGTTTTCCGGGCGCCTTATTCTTTGTACTTTGTCTCGGCGGGCATAGGTATACCTCCCCCCGCCGCCTTTAGCACAGGTACCACTTCATAGAGACTTGTTGCACCTGTAAGTCTCGTCTCCTCAGGGTCTATTTCTTTAACACATCAGACAACATTAAACTTCTCTCTCTCACTTCCCTTTTGATATCTAGTGATTGAGTTCTTACAATGTACTTCGGTCATACGATTTTCTCCTAACACTCGTATGTTGGGGGGCAATCTGTTACACCATTTTTTTGGTCATCTAACCTATTATTATTAGATGAACCCAAGTACACCATGTAAGACCAATTTTACCCTAAGTAAAATTGCTTTCACCATATAAAATAACTTATTTGGTCCTATTTAACCCAAAACAAAGAAATTAATTAAATAAATCCTTATTTATTTAATTATTTCCTAAGAACAAGTTATTTAAATCATTATTTAAATAATATTCTTAGTTAAATTTGACTAAATCACACATAAATAATTAAATAAACCATTATTTATTTAATTATATTCCCATCATTACCCTAAAAGATAAATAAATCATTTATTTATTTATTATTTATAAATAAAGGAATTGACCCAAGTCAAGAATCCTTTTCCCTCCAGCAAATATAATAAAATATTCCTAAAAGGTGCTTCTAGAATTCGATTAATAATATTTTATTCATGCACCGAGTTCTATACCGCCCCAATATTTTGTTATAAATAGGGGGGTTTTCCCCATTCATTAGTCACCTTCATTGCATTAGATCACTCTAGATCTTCTCTTGGTCAACATTTTCCATTTTGTTTTGTGAACTCCCATTGAGTTCTATGTTTTCTTTTCCATATCCATAAGAGAGAGAAATGCTAGATCTGAAAGATGGAGGACTTCCAAGAACCCATCCCATTGAGGAGAACTGGAAAACACCTTTCTTGTTTTCCTCTCAGGTGCCCCATTCTTTAATATAATACAAAATTCTTTCATATACATTCTTCTTGTCTTGTTCATTGGATATATGGAGCTATGTTATTTTTTATCTGCTTAATATCTTTTGTGCTTAGATCTGAATTTGTGCAGCCATCTTAAAGGTATTTTGCAGCCATAATCGATGTTAGGGCTATTTTTTATGCATAGCTAAAGTGATATTTTACGACGAAAGATTCATACTAACAAAGCGATTTTTGAAAAACCACTTATTGATTTTGCACTACTTTTGGCATGTGAGCGGTTTTATTTCAATTGAACATGATCAAATAATATTTTGACACGACATGGGCATGGAACTGCTAGTTTTGTGTGACTTTTGAGTGATAAAATTCGGGGGTTGATTGAATGCGATAACTGTTTGATCATTTTCATTCGAGATCCAACGGTGATCGCGTGGAAAGTTACGTGGATGTTTGAAAAGGTATGGACCCGATGGACTTTATTCAATAAAGTTTTGTTAAAGTGTTTTGAAATCTGAAACCCCATTTCTGAAGGTTTAAACATTGATTGCGAAGGTTGTTAACATTGTTTCCGAAGGTTTTAATATTGTTTCAAAAAGAGCTTTATCAAGTGATTGAGACCCGAAATTCTTCTGAAAGGTCTAGCATTGGTTTCAACAGTCAATTATTATGTTTTTGAAGGGTAAAAGGGGATTTTTCTTCCGCATGTGGCTTTTAATTTTTTTTTAATATGATTTCTTATGTTGAAGAAAGATAAGGGGACTTTAGCTTCCTTAGGAATTTTTATTAGTTTTATCAACCAATTTGATAAAGTTTGATGACCGAGAGTGGAAACAAAGACCAAGAGCTAATTCCTCCTGAATTAGAAAGCATTGTAACTAAGTTTGAACAGCTTTCCTTAACGCCTGCACCCACACTGCGATCATCTGAGCTCTCATGCTCCCCATAAGCTACATGTCTACACACATCTTCCTACAACATAGGATTCAAATAATGGAAATCAACTTGAAAACAAGCTTGACATGTTTGTGGTTTATTACTTGGAACAAAAGTTCTTCTTTGATTTGTCTCACATGCCTTCATGGCTGTCGAATTTTCGCCATAAGATTGAACACAGCCTAGACCAAATTTCTTAGGTCGTTCCTCAACCAAAATAGGATCAATCATGTCTTGTGCATTGACGCATGCAAGGCCTACATTACCCAGGATCTTTAACAAAAATGCATTTAAGAATGCATTCAAATTTTTTTCCCAATAATACTCATTTCTGGTAATCTCAACTTTTTCTTCAGGAAGCATATAGTTCAAATCCCTCTACACATAAACTCATTCTGAAGTCTTAAGTAAAGACTTTAATTAGAACTTCATTGGTTTAACCTCTTAACCAAAGCTTATCACCTCTTAACTCAATATTTAGGTGCGCCCTTAAAACTCCCCAATTTGAATACAACTAACGCATTCACATAGTCATGGCAAATTTCACAATTTAATGTCAATAACACATACATAACTTACCCATACAATCAACTCTTCTCTCTATCAATCTTTTATTTTCCATTCAACCTGCGCTCCTACAGTTCAATCCAGCAATTCGATTTCATTTCAATAGTGTCTGAGAATAGAGCAACCAGCAAGACCTGGAACCAGCGTTCAATCACTTCAATACAATAGATTCAAATGCAAACAACTTTAATTGACACAGACTATAATTCCATATTTGCATTTGATTTAACTACTCTCTACTTTTAATTCCACTACGCATACACTCTGCTATATCATGCGTTTACAATGGATTAGTCCAACGTCCCCTCTGAGATTGATTGTGCGCATCTCCCAATTAATCTCTGCAAATAAAACTCGATTTATGCAATCGGTGCCACTTATTAATGAACCCAGAAATGGATCAATGTTACAACTTAAAGGATGGAGTTTGTGAAATGTCATGAATGTTAACATAAATCCAATTGCGCCTTCACCCTTCACTGTACACTCAATTATACTGCTCTCATTGCACCAGAATTCCAAGTCTACGCTAGTCATTTACTCCTGCGCTGCAACTGGAACACAACAATTAACATTGTTATAATTGAATTCCAAATAAACAGAATGTTAAAACAACATCCATGCGTTTGATTTCCATTGACTTATAAATCTGATCCAGCTTCATTTCAGAACTCGTTTCAGTTTGCAGATAAACTCTATGTCCGTAATTTCCCTACGCCATCTGATGAATCGACTTTCATAAGCCAATAATAATTACCCATGGTTCACACTGGTCAATCCCTCTAAACAGAGGCAGATTCCATATGATTCAGAACATGAATCGATATTCACTGAAGTCGATTCTCCTTCACTGCTACAGCAACCATTAAAATCGATTCTAATTGAACTCCAGATGAATAAGCAGAGTTTTGTTTTTTAAAACCAATAAACTGCGCCATTGTTTGTCCAATTCTGAATTTGAAGAATTTTCAACGCTACATTTATATAGCCATGGTTCGAATTTCAAAAGATCTGCAGAAGATTTGTTTGAGTTCTTTAATACACAATTTCTGTAGTCAGGTGACTCCTATGATGAATTCTGGCAATTAATTGCTGTGTATTCTTATTCCATGTAACAAAATCTCAACAGATTTCAAACTCCAGAATTTTACAACTCAATACGTTGAAAATTAACCATTCACATAGGATTTACTAAGATCGATTCTCTAATTTGTGTGCAGAGCAGTCTTCCAAACATATTCACAACCATTGAATTCAGCTATGCACAGAGTTATATCTTATGGCTTTGGCGCTAACAAAGAATGAATACGACAATCGATTAAAGGGCTGGTTCAACACAAAAAAATCTACAGCCACCATTTATGCAAAGATTTGACACTATTTATATTCAATTTCCCAATCAACCAAAACATATATATAAGCTGAAACAATGACTTACAACCTTTTGTTGCCTTGGCCAGATCTTCATTTGATGGCCCTTCAACTTCTAAAAACTGACTTCACACACTCTTACTCCCTCTATCCTCACTCTCTCGATTTATATAAGGAAAACACAATTGGTACAAATACATGGTTTCATGAATCAATTCTGATTCTGAACCAGAAATCTCTCAACCTCTCCTAAAAAATCTCTTCAATCCCACTCTTTTCTAAACTAACACTAAATAAAGCTTTTAAAATCTCTCATACTCTATTCTAGCCAAATAAATCCAACTATTTGGCATGATCTCCATACAAGGAGGATCACTCAGCCACCTATACCCTTTCCTGAATAAATAAACACTCTCACATATTTAAACAAATAATTTAATTTAATTATTTTCTTTCAGCCCCTTGCTAGTCACAACATGTGACCATACTATCACATTGCTGACTAGCCTGAATGCTCCTGCATCAGACTCTCAAAGTTGAAAGTTTCCATGACCTCTTGGTCATGTGTTTCTTCTGCTATCCATCCAGTATCCCAAACTTTACTTTGTAACTGATCATCATTTTCATTATGCTGCTGACTTAATTCTTCTGCCACTGTCACTTCTGTTCCTCCAGATTTCCAAATCTTAATTTGCTGTTGTCCTCTGTTCTTGCTGATACAAATTCCTGTGGTCAATTTCTCCTTCTTGCTGTCCCTGTTCTCATCTAATTTCATCTTCCACAATTTCTCAATTTCCTTCTTACCATTTGTCTTTAACTGAACTCCACTGACATTTGTTTGCTGTACATTCTCCTTTTCCATACTTTCCTCTTTCATTTGTTTATCTTCAGCTCCTTTAATCATGACAATTTCCCTTTCAATACCATCATTCTTAAAATTATTAAATACATGCTCAAAATATCTTTCTGTTTCAGCCATTTCTTCCAGTAATCTCACTTCTTCATCAACATGCATAAGCACATTGTCCAATCGCTGTTCATCACCTGTCAAACCTGAAAACATACACAACTTGTCAGTTTCAAAAATGTAAGGCTCTTCATTCGAAGCCTCAATGATCAGCTCCTCATGCTCCTCTGAACTATTCTGATAGTTCACTAAATTATTGAGAAATTCTTCCTCAACATCCCTGATTTCTTCCTCATCAAAGAAAACTTCTGGGACTGCAACTTCTTGACTATGCTTGGCAACTTCACCATAAGTTTGTAGAATATCTTCTTGTTCTACACAATTTCTTCCAATACTCAGTTTGTCCAAATAAGACAATAATGCCTCTTCCTCTTCTCTGATAAGACTTTGATCTTTCAAAGATTTCCATGCCTTACCTTCTTCAGCTAAATTCTCGGTGTCAACTTTTCTTCTCTTCACTTCATAAATCTGCAATGCATTTGTTTCTTTTCCTGTTTCCATTTCCCATTGGTTTTATTTCCATGCTAAAATTCCTTCAAATATAATCCAATAAGTTTCCACTAAAATAAGACATAACCATTCAACCATACCTTTTAATTTCCTCCACCAATTGAAGTCTTGAAAGCCCTTATGCATCTCCTTTCTTGCTTGTCTTGCCTTTGCTCCTTTCACTTTTTCATACACAGGTTCAAATTATTTAGGTTGCATACCTGCAATTTTACATTCACAGAAATAATTAATCCCAAAAATATGAGATCCTCTTGTCTGTACGGATGATGTCAACACATTCATCTCATTCTGATCTGCATAGATCAGTTCTTCTCTACTGTCATCACTGTCTTCATCCCCAAGGAGAGATCCTTTCTCTGGTTCATAGATGTATTCTATTTCTTCATTCTCAGTTGTTTGAAGTAATAATTTCTCAGCAAACAATTCTCTGACAAGCCATTTAACTCTTCTTCCCACATAAAATCCTTGTTTCCATTTTTCTCTAATTCCTTTCAATACCAGCTTCTCCAAATGACTGAGTTCTACCTTCATCCCAGCGAACCCTATGTCCCTTTCTTCTTTACTCATTCCTTTGAGTCCAACTACTTCAGCACTCTTTTCCTTATGTCTGTGACTTTCCTTTGTACCCCTGTCATGACCATCAATAGTCAATTCCTTTCCTTCCTCTGGTGAACTTTCCTTGTTCACTAGTGAGTTGTAACTAACTTTTTCCATTTTCGCCTATAACAAGTCTCCTTCATGCCTCACCAAACTTTCCTGAGTTTAGCCTTTTGGCACCTATTGGTTCTTTCCTCGAACCTTTCACTAACTAAAAATTCTACCCAACACTGTTCTTACTGGAATTGTTATCTCCTATCCACAATCACAATTGTGGAGCTACCTCATCAACTTCTATCCAACCTCAGTTGGAAGTTGTTCTCATCTCCTCTTGAATACTCCTTGCTTTAGGCTCTGCATCTTCAATTTATCACTACCTTCTTCATTCAGTAAATTTGTTTACTCTCGGGTATTGTCACCTTTATGCATATGGGAGTTCTTCTTGCTCTATCTTCTTTACATAACTCATATGCTATGACGTTGGTACAACTCATTCCACCTTTCAAAGAACTAATTACTGTGAATCGACCTCGCAAAATATTTTCTACACATCAAATCGCCATGCAATCAACTTAAAAATTTTACGTACCTTCCCGGCACTCTTTGCTTCTCCATTCCGATCTCAACGCCGCTTGTAACCCGATCCTTATATTCATCAACGCACTTCGTGCAATGATTCATCTAAAATTTTTAAAATTCGGGCCTGCATCAATCTGTTAAGCTTGGCTCATTGCCTAAAATGACGTATGCAAGTACCGATTACCCAGGATCTTCAACAGACATGCATTTAAGAATGCATCTCAACTATTTTCCCAATAAAAATGATTTCAACTTTCTCTTCAGGAAGCATATAGTTCAAATCCCTCTACACATAAATTCATTCTGAAGTCTTAAGTAAAGACTTTAATTATAACTTCATTGGTTTAACCTCTTAACCAAAGCTTATCACCTCTTAACTCAATATTTAGGTGCGCCCTTAAAACTCCCCAATTTGAATACAACTAACACATTCACATAGTCATGGAAAATTTCACAATTTAATGTCAATAACACATACATAACTTACCCATACAATCAGCTCTTCTCTCTATCAATCTTTTATTTTCCATTCAACCTGCACTCCTACAGTTCAATCCAGCAATTCGATTTCATTTCAATAGTGTCCGAGAATAGAGCAACCAGCAAGACCTGGAACCAGCGTTCAATCACTTAAATACAATAGATTCAAATGCAAACAACTTTAATTGACACAAACTATAATTCCAGATTTGCATTTGATTTAACTACTCTCTTCTTTTAATTCCACTACGCATACACTCTGCTATATCATGCGTTTGCAATGGATTAGTCCAACGTCCCCTCTGAGATTGATTGTGCGCATCTCCCAATTAATCTCTGCAAATAAAACTCGATTTATGCAATCGGTGCCACTTATTAATGAACCCAGAAATGGATCAATGTTACAACTTAAAGGATGGAGTTTGTGAAATGTCATGAATGTTAACATAAATCCAATTGCGCCTTCACCCTTCACTGTACACTCAATTATACTGCTCTCATT
The DNA here is from genome assembly GCA_034641835.2 of Pinus albicaulis. Taxonomy (NCBI): domain Eukaryota; kingdom Viridiplantae; phylum Streptophyta; class Pinopsida; order Pinales; family Pinaceae; genus Pinus; species Pinus albicaulis. Next base: position 956,459,753 of record CM076581.1, on the reverse strand, counting down.
GCACCAGAATTCCAAGTCTACGCTAGTCATTTACTCCTGCGCTGCAACTGGAACACAACAATTAACATTGTTATAATTGAATTCCAAATAAACAGAATGTTAAAACAACATCCATGCTTGATCACAACAATTTATAACCGATCTAAATTCTTCATTTCAAAACCTGCTTCGGCCAAGGTGTAAACTCTATGTCCTGTAATTTCCCACGCTATCCGATGAATCGATACCTTCATAAGCTAATAATAATTACCCATGGTTCACACTCTGGTCAATCCTCTAAATAGAGGCGTATCTCCATATGATCTTAACATGAATCGATATTCACCGAAGTCAATTCTCCCATCGCTTTACAAAGTATCCACAAAATCGATTCTAATTGAACTCCAAATGAATAAAGGAAGCTTCTTTTTTTTAAACCAATAAATCGCGCTCATTGTTTGTCCAATTCGAATTTGAAGAATTTTCAACGCTTACATTTATATAGCTGTTCGACTTCAAAGATTCATAAGATTTGTTTGAGTTCTTTATACACAATTTATGTAGTCAGGTGACTTGGTGATGAATTCTCGGCAATTAATTGTGTATTCTTATTCATGTAACAAAATCACAACAAATTTCAAACTCCGCACTCCACTCAATACGTTGGAAAATTAACCATTCACATAGGATTTAATGAGATCGATTCTCTAATTTGTGTGCAGAGCAGTCTTCCAAGGATTATTTAAAACCAAACATATTCACACCCATTAAATTCAGCTATGCACGGGGTTATATCTTATGGCTTTGGCGCTAACAAAGAATGAATACGGCAATCGATTAAAGAGTTGGTTCAACACAAAAACTACAACCACCATTTATGCAAAGATTTGACACTATTTATATTCAATTTCCTAATCAACCAAAACATATATATGTCGAAACAATGACTTACAACCTTTTGTTGCCTTGGCGGGATCTTCATTTGATGGATGGTCAAAGCCTAAACCGACTTCACACACTTCCGGCTAGTATACAGGGTAGACTCACTCTCTCGATTTATATAAGGAAAACACAATTGATACAAATACATGGTTTCATGAATCAATTCTGATTCTGAACCAGAAATCTCTCAACCTCTCCTAAAAAATCTCTTCAATCCCGCTCTTTTCTAAACTAACACTAAATAAAGCTTTAAAATCTTCTCAGTATTCTATTCTTTGTCAAATAAATCCAACGATTTGGTCAACGACAGTTTTGAGGACTACCAAACACCCACACCCTATCCCTCATTTTTAAATAATAAATAAACACTCCTTACATATTTAAACAAAATAAAATTAATTAAATTATTTTCCAACATCTGTCACAACATGTGACCATGCTATCACATTGCTGACTAGCCTGAATGCTCCTGCATCAGACTCCCAAAGTTGAAAGTTTCCATGACCTCCTGGTCATGTGTTTCTTCTACAGTCCATCCAGTATCCCAAATTTTACTTTGCAACAGGTCATCACTTTCATTATGCTGCTGATTCAATTCTTCTGCCACTGTCACTTCTGTTCTTCCAAATTCCCAAATCTTAATTTGTTGTTGTTCTCTGTTCTTACTGATACAAATTCCTGTGGTCAATTTCTCCTTCTTGCTGTCCATGTTCTCATCTAATTTCATCTTCCACAATTTCCCAATTTCCTTCTTACCATTTGTCTTTAACTGAACTCCACTGACATCTGTCTGTTGTACATTCTCCTTTTCCATACTTTCCTCTTTCATTTGTTTATCTTCAGCTCCTTTAATCATGACAATTTCCCTGTCAATACCATCATTCTCAAAATTATTAAATACATGCTCAAAATATCTTTCTGTTTCAGCCATCTCTTCCAGTAATCTCACTTCTTCATCAACATGCATAAGCACATTGTCCAATCGTTGTTCATCACTTGTCAAACCTGAAAACATACACAACATGTCAGTTTCAAAAATGCAAGGCTCTTCATTTGAAGCCTCAACGATCAGCTACTCATGCTCCTCTGAAATATTCTGATAGTTCACTAAATTATTGAGAAATTCTTCCTCAACATCTCTGATTTCTTCCTCATCAAAGAAAACTTCTGGGACTGCAACTTCTTGACAATGATTGGCAACTTCATCATAAGTTTGTAGAATACCTTCCTGTTCCACACAATTTCTTCCAATACTTAGTTTGTCCAAATAAGACAATAATGCCTCTTCCTCTTCTCTGATAAGACTTTGATTTTTCAAATATTTCTTTGGCTTACCTTCTTCAGCTAAGTTCTTGGTGTCAGCTTTCCTTCTCTTCACTTCATAAATATGCAATGCATTTGTTTCCTTTCCTGTTTCCATTTCCCATTGGTCTTCTATCCATGCTAAAATTCCTTCAAATATGATCCAATAAATCTCCACTAAAAGAAGACATAACCATTCAACCATACCTTTTAATTTCCTCCACCAATTGAAGTCTTGAAATTCCTTATGCATCTCCTTTCTTGCTTGTCTTGCCTTTTCTCCTTTCACTTTTTCATACACAGGTTCAAATTCTTTAGGCTGCATACCTGCAATTTTACATTCACAGAAATAATTAATCCCAAAAATATGAGATCCTCTTGTCTGTGCGGATGATGTCAACACATTCCTCTCATTCTGATCTGCATAGATCAGTTCTTCTTTACTGTCATCACTGTCTTCATCCCCAAGGAGAGATCCTTTCTCTGGTTCATAGATGTATTCTATTTCTTCATTCTCAGTTGTTCAAAGTAATAATTTCCCAGTAAACAATTCTCTGATAGGCCATTTAACTCTTTTTCCCACATAAAATCCTTGTTTCCATTTTTCTCTAATTCCTTTCAATACCAGCTTCTCCAAATGACCGAGTTCTTCCTTCATCCAAGCCAACTCTATGTCCCTTTCTTCTTTACTCATTCCTTTGAGTCCATCTGCTTCAGCACTCTTTTCCCTATGTCTACGACTTTCCTTTGTACCCCTGTCATGACCATCAATAGTCAATTCCTTTCCTTCCTCTGGTGAACTTTCCTTGTTCACTAGTGAGCTGCAACTAAATTTTTCCATTTCGCCTATAACAAGTATCCTTCATGCCTCACTAAAATTTCCTGAGTTTAGCCTTTTGGCACCTATTGGTTCTTTCCTCAAACCTTTCACTGACTAAAAATTCTACCCAGCACTCTTCTTGCTGGAATTGTTATCTCCTATCCACAATCACAATTGTGGAGCTGCCTCATCAACTTCTACCCAACTTCAGTTGGAAGTTGTTCTCATCTCCTCTTCAATACTCCTTGATTTAGGCTCTTCATCTTCAATTGCTCACTACCTTCTTCATTCAGTAAATTTGTTTACTGTCAGGTATTGTCACCTTTACGCATCTGGGAATTCTTCTTGCTCTATCTTCTTTACATAGCTCATATGCTATGATGCTGGTACAACTTATTCCACCTTTCAGCAAATCCACTGCTTCCAGCGACTGCAAAATCTTTTCACATCAAATCGGTCATGCAGTCAACTTAAACATTCTTACCAGACCTTCCCGGGCATTCTCTGCTTCTCCATTCTGATCTCAACGTCGTTTGTAGCCTAATCCTCATCTTCATCAAACTCACTTCAGGGAAATTATACATCTGCTAAAATTAAAATTTAGTTTCAAAGTTTTCACGGTAAGCTGGCTGCGATGCGATATATTGACGCATACGAGCTGCATTACCCAGGATCTTCAACAGACATGCATTTAAGAATGCATCTCAACTATTTTCCCAATAAAAATGATTTCAACTTTCTCTTCAGGAAGCATATAGTTCAAATCCCTCTACACATAAATTCATTCTGAAGTCTTAAGTAAAGACTTTAATTATAACTTCATTGGTTTAACCTCTTAACCAAAGCTTATCACCTCTTAACTCAATATTTAGGTGCGCCCTTAAAACTCCCCAATTTGAATACAACTAACACATTCACATAGTCATGGAAAATTTCACAATTTAATGTCAATAACACATACATAACTTACCCATACAATCAACTCTTCTCTCTATCAATCTTCTATTTGCCACTCAACCTGCGCTCCTACAGTTCAATCCAACAATTCGATTTCATTTCAATAGTGTCCGAGAATAGAGCAACCAGCAAGACCTGGAACCAGCGTTCAATCACTTCAATACAATAGATTCAAATGCAAACAACTTTAATTGACACAAACTATAATTCCATATTTGCATTTGATTTAACTACTCTCTGCTTTTAATCCCACTACGCATAAACTCTTCTATATCATGTGTTTGCAATGGATTAGTCCAACGTCCCTTCTAAGATTGATTGTGCGCATATCCCAATTAATCTCTGCAAATAAACCTCGATTTATGCCATCGGTGCCACTTATTAATGAACCCAGAAATGGATCAATGTTACAATTTAAAGGACAGAGTTTGTGAAATGTCATAAATGTTAACACAAATCCAATTGCGCCTTCACCCTTCACTGATCCCACTCAATTATACTGCTCTCATTGCACCAGAATTCCAAGTCTACGCAAGTCATTTACTCCTGCGCTGCAACTGGAAAACAACAATTAACATTGTTATAATTGAATTCCAAATAAACAGAGTGTTAAAACAACATCCATGCATTTGATTGCCATTGACTTATAAATCTGATCCAGCTTCATTTCAGAACTCGTTTTAGTTTGCAGATAAACTCTATGTCCGTAATTTCCCTACGCCATCTGATGAATCGACTTCCAGAAGCCAATAATAATTACCCATTTAATGGAACCATGGTTCACACTGGTCAATCCCTCTTTTCTTTTTCTTCCAACAAAGGCAGATTCCATATGATTCAGAACATGAATCGATATTCACTGAAGTCGATTCTCCTTCACTGCTACAGCAACCATTAAAATCGATTCTAATCGAACTCCAAATGAATAAGAAAAGTTTTTTTTTAAAACAATAAACTGCGCCATTGATTAACGTTTGTCCAATTCTGAATTTGAAGAATTTTCAACGCTACATTTATATAGCCATGGTTTGAATTTCAAAAGATCTGTAGAAGATTTGTTTGAGTTCTTTAATACACAATTTCTGTAGTCAGGTGACTCCTACGATGAATTCTGGCAATTAATTGCTATGTATTTTTATTCCATTTAACAAAACCTCAACATATTTCAACTCCAGAATTTACAACCCAATACATTGAAAATTAACCATTCACACAGGATTTAATGAGATCGATTCTCTAATTTGTGTGCAGAGCAGTCTTCCAAGGATTATTTAAAACCAAACATATTCACACCCATTGAATTCAGCTATGCACAGGGTTATATCTTATGGCTTTGGCGCTAACAAAGAATGAATACAACAATCGATTAAAGAGCTGGTTCAACACAAAAACTACAGCCACCATTTATGCAAAGATTTGACACTATTTATATTCAATTCCACCCAACATCATTCAATTTCCCAATCAACCAAAACATATATATAATCTGAAACAATGACTTACAACCTTTTGTTGGCCAGATCTTCAATGTTCATGGCCCTTACAATTTCTAAAAACTGACTTCACACACTCTTCCTACTTCTATCCTCACTCTCTCCAATTATATAAGGAAAACACAATTGATACAAATACATGGTTTCATGAATCAATTCTGATTCTGAACCAGAAATCTCTCAACCTCTCCTAAAAAATCTCTTCAATCCCACTCTTTTCTAAACTAACACTAAATAAAGCTTTTAAAATCTCTCATATTCTATTCTAACCAAATAAATCCAATGATTTGGCCTGATCTCCATACAAGGAGGATCACTCAGCCACCTACACCCTATCCTCATTTTTAACAATAAATAAACACTCTCATATATTTAAACAAATAAAAATTAATTAAATTATTTTCTTCCAACCCCTTGTTAGTCACAACATGTGACCATGCTATCACATTGCTGACTAGCCTGAATGCTCCTGCATCATGCATGCTTACCTAAACCCTTGCCTTCACAGCCCATTTTAAACATCAACTTGGACCCTATACCTCTAGTGTGATTTTCAAATGAACCTACACATATTTCTGAAGAGGAAATTGAAGACAAATTTCAGTGAATTACCTCTTCTTCAAGAATGTTCTTGGTTAAGGTATCTTGGTCTTGATGGAGCTACATCTCCATCTCATGCAATCTTTGAATAATTCCTTCATTCTCTTCCTTCATAGCAACCAATTTCTCATGATGTCTAGTGCTTTCTCTTCTATATTCAAACATAATTTGCACCATATCCTTCAGGATGTAGAAGTCTTTCTTCATGTCTTCATCGAAGAATCTTGTGAAGGAGGAGGATTTTGCAACGTCACTTGAAGAAGTAGTCATCTTTACGAAAATGAACAAAAGAGCCTCAAAAAATTCACAAATCTTCAAAAACAATTGACAAATATTTTGAACAAAATGGTTGTAGAGTCAAGCTTTTCTTCGAGCATCATTTTGCAAACAAACTTTAGGAGCTTCTTAACAAACAATCGTCAAGAGGGTTTGTGATTCAAGGGTTTCCTTGAGGTCCTCTGGTTAAGGAAGATGCCATTAGCCCTTCTTCCTTCTTGTCCTCTTATGGAATTAGCTAACATTAGCTTTCCATTCTCCTCTAGCAAACTCAAAGTTGTAAGCAACAATCATTTTGTAAACAGTCAAATTCTTTGCACTCTTAAATACCTTTCAAGTCAACAATAAACCTAGTGCTCTATAAAAAAAGAAACTCTACCCTGATAAAAACCTGATATAAAAATGGGTTGGATAACTTGTTATACTTTTGAATAACCTCCCACTCAGTTAAACAAATTAAGATCTAGCTTATTCTTGACTTGTGCAAAATTTTATACTTGAAACAGGTGCATGTTTTTTTAACTATTTAAGTGCTTAAATAACATTTTCTTTTGCTGATATTAAGCATGTGAAACAACCATATAATGCAGCAAATAATCATCAACACATAATAACAAATTTAATAAACGATTTCACTCCAATATTGTGGGCTACGTCTCCTTGAGCCTTTGTCAACTGACTTGGCTCTTTCAGATTAGAATGGAAAATTTATTTTACAAGTTAAAAGATAAAATCCAATGGTTATATAAACTGAACCAATGGGTTTATAATACCATTTATATCCATTGAATGGCTGAAATATTTCTGAAGATGAACCTCGACTCCCTTAGAATTGTTTCCTTGAGTCAGTTCTCTTAAGCTACCTTGAGCTTATCTATGGAGATAACTCCCTCACAAATATTTTTCTATCCCTGAAACCTTTTCTACTATCTTCAATGTACATCATACATCTAAAATAGGCTATTCATTTTCTCAAAATTAGCATTGGCTCTCCAATCTAGGCCTTTATCCACTAATGGCCTTGGGCTTCCCAAAAATTCCTTGTGGCTCTTCGACCTTCATAAGTATTCAAATGGTTCTGAAAATAATTTCATTGGATTCCAAATTTCCAAAATAGTCAGAATAAACAATTCACTTGCAGAAATTGGCCTCTAGCTACTCCAGTTTCGCCTCCAACACCTAATCGCATCCCCTGGCTCTAGGGTCACTGAAAAATTCCCTGAAGCATATCAACTTTCAGAAGTCCTCAAAATATTCTAAAAATTCCATCAATGGATTCATAAGTATCAAAATAGTCATAAATGACTATTGGTTTGCTAATAATGGATATTGGTTGCTCTGGATAGGCCTCATTCTCCTGTTAGCACTTGGTGGCCCCACTGACCATTGGAACTTCCATAAACTATATAGGCCTTCAAAAGTCCTCTAATAGTTCTTCAAAACACACCATTAGTTCTATAATGTCTGAAACATCCAAAATTGACTATTGGATTATTGAGAAAGGCCTTTAGCTGCCCTGGCTAAGCCTGTTTCTCTTGTTGGCCCATGGTGGCCCCTAGAACTTATATGAAGAAAAATATTGCTCGAAAGTCCTCTGATGGCTCTAGAACCCTCACCAATGAGTCTGGAATGTTTGATATAGTCTAAATTTACTATTCACACTCTTATAATGGTCGAATCTAGCTCAAGATAGAGCCTAAACAAATTTTGTCCAGTGACCCCTAAATCAACTCCACTAAAAATGGAGCAGCTTCACTTAATTGAAGCTAAACTGGCCAACTACCCTAAATCTGGGCACGCTCCACATTTACTGCCAATCTGACAATTACAATAAATGTGACCATTTTGGGTGGCCACATGGACCCCAAACCCCATGGTCACGTAACCTCACATTTGAGTTTGGAGTGGATAAACTGCGTAGATAAGTTTATTGTAATGACCGCATGGAATAGGCTAACACAAAATGTGGAGACTGCGTAAAAACCATCGGCAGATAGATGTAGACCATTACCTAACATGTTGCATGTGAACACATGTTTAACTGTTGGTGGATGGTGGTTGGGGGCTTAGCCCTTGGCCCAGGGTCATGGGTCAGCGGCGACGTGGGGAGGGGCTGGCCCCGCGAACCCCCAACACGGAAACTGTTAAACAATAAAATTAACCCATGACAGATAATGGTTAAGAACCATTGCTTGGTGGAGATGGTAAGGCTTTTCTGTGTTGTGCATGTAGTCTCGGCGTCAACTCCGGTGACCCAAACCAAATTTTGTTCGACCAAACCTGGGCCACGTGGCAGCCTCCGAACCTGCGAAATGGTGGCCTATGATTAGCCCTTCAAAACCTTCGACCAATAATTGCTTGAAACTTGTCCAAATATTATTGACTTGGAAGGAATATTAAAGATAACATTCCAAGGAATATTCTAGGAATATTCTAGGAATATTCTCTTTTTTTGAATATTCAAAACCTAGTCAAACTTGGTCAAAGGCCAAAAATTGTAGTTTACTATAATTTTCTAATTGCGATAACTTATTCATATGATGTGAGTTTTTTGAACCATTCACAGCATTGGAATCAAGAAGACAAGAACTATTCAGTCGCTCAATTTCGGCACACTTCGAACACTTTGAAATTTGAGCTATCACTTAGGTCCATGATCCAAATCTGATAAGTACTATTCGATGCCTTGCTCTATTAGGTAGTTCAGTATTAGCCAAGGCTATCTCCAATATTGTATGACCAATATAAGGTGATAACAAACTTTAAAGCAACTTTCCACAATGTAAACAATGTGCGAAAGGCACAGTGGAGGGCTTTTGGTATGAATTACCATATCTCGTCACGGAGGGAGATCTGATACACATCATTGCAGAGTAGTTTCCAGCATGGTTGGATCCCAGACCGTCAACATCCATTCCTAAAACACCAAACTAGTCACGCACTGGTACCCAACTAGATAATATAACTGAGAAGACAACAGAGAAGGAGGCCACACCGAAAACAACCAACGAAACAATCGATCTGGAGAAAGACACTGAACCTAAGAAAAAAGGTACTTTAATTAGTCTTGTAATATGTACATACATTTCTTTTTGCAAGTTGTTTTCCCATATTAGAAAATAAGAAAATGAAAAGAGGCTCCTAAAAGAAAAATCAAAGGACTTGAAAAGAAAAAGATAAAAAATAATAGAAAAAATGGACCCCAAACACAAAAAAGAGATAATAATAAGACATGAAAGTGATGCAAGTCAAAATGCCACTACTAGTTACTTTTCACTACAATTGAATGATTATGTGCAACTTGTTCAAAATGCCATAATCCATGATGAGTTAAATAGTTTAATCTTAACTATTTCATGCTTTAAATTTCATGTTTATAGATAGAGAATAAAGATCTTGTCAAACCATTTAAACTTGAAAAATTAGTAGATAGTTAGAGAAGGAGCTCAACATTTTAATCTGAGCCCTCGGATGAAATAAGGTTAGAATTAGATAGTTTTTTGTCTTAAAAATAAAAATGGATTAGGGTTTGCAAGCTTAAATGCACTCATGAAGGTAAAGGAAAAATGGCAGAATAAATGTGGGTAGTTAGAAGGCAGTTACACAAGGCATGGATAAACATCATCTGGCAAATTACTAATTTCCATCTCCACAATGTGCTCCAGTACTAAAAACCTTCAGTTATAAAGACTCAGAGCATTTCTCTGACTTCTGGTGGGACCAAACCCACGTCTTATTGACTAATTGGCACTAAGTATGGGATCCCAAATCATTGAAACTTTCCCCCTTCATAAAAACCCTTTTCTCTTAAATATCATTCATTTTACCCTAATAAACCCCTTTTCCTAAGTCAAAATGCATATTTACTTAGGAAAAGTAAAAAACCCCTTATCTAATTTCCTTTTTCATACAAAAATAAATCAAAAACCCACAAAATTCTATTTATCCTAAGTATTAAGTGTAAAATTTTAAATATGGGGCCACCACTATGAAAATCCCACCCAATGACTTAAAATTACACTAAATTTAGTGTATTTATGTATTCCCACTCATACACTTCTTAATTAAAATTTAACTTGTATATTAAATCCTTTATGAAAACCTTCCACCCCGTAATATATTAATTCATTTATATTTAAATCACCCAACCCATATTTTATGTTTATCCTATAGTTTAATTTACCCCACATGATAATTTCCCCATTCCCCATAGGTTTAAACCATGTCTTTTACATTAATCCACTGAAGGTTTATATTACACCTGTATGTATTACATTTTCTATGCAATACATTCAAATCCGCCTATTCTGCCTATCCCATTAACATTAGAACTATATGTTAAAAACTTCATTTTAACGTATATATATTAAACCAACCGCATAAAAGGCTTCCCGGGCCCCATGCTCATTACCCCGCAACTCCACCAATTGATCTCAATCGTTTGCATCCCCCCGCCAGATCCAAAGGCCCACAATCGATATCGCAAATTTAATGACGTGATTGTTAAACAAAACAAGATTTGCGATATGGGCGGTTTTGACCTTCCCTCTCTCATACACGTGCCTGATTTTCACTAGATCACATCCGTTTAGGAAAAACCATTTACCACCTTCCCACGGTGCGATAACCACTCAACGGTAAATAACCTCCCCGCACCTAAACCATTCCAAATTGACTTGACTGCTATTAAATGCGAACATTGTTTCAATCAAATTTTATATAAACACCAATATATATGCATTTAAACCTTCTGTTGCTATTTTTACTCATTAAACCATTCCCGGATGAGAAAAAGAGGTTTCCACCCCTGTTTGAAGGTAAAAACCAACAAAATTCAATCAAATCCTATACTGTGACCGCTCAAAGCCTCCAATTTACATCAAAAAGACCTCAACAAGCTTTTGAAAGCTTCCAAACTCCCAACAAACCCTTCTTTCGAGTCAAATTCCTAAATTTATAGGTATTTTCCAAGAAAAATACCCATCCATCATCTAAAAAGAAGCGTACTCTTGAAATTGAACCTTTTAAAGCCTATTTGCCTAAAGAAACAACCTTATTTCCTCATATATTCATCTCTGCTGCAAAATCCTGAGAATTTCACAGTTACTAAAGACTGTATGATGTTTTTGAAGCAAATTGAAGATAATTTAGTCATCTACAGACCTTTAGAAACCCTCTAAATGATTCAAAGCTCTTTATATTGCTCAGAAACCCTTTGTTCATGAATTTGACTATTTTAGGGTTATTTTATCAAATAAATTTGCATTAAACCCTTGATAGCTATTCCTAAGCCTGTTTAGAGATTAAAAAATTGGTTTTTAAAGAAAAATTAACAGTATGAAGAAAAAGAATCCAAAGTTTACCTATTAAAGTACAAAAGAACCCTCTGTTACACTGAAAATACCTTCTCTAAACAATTTAATCTTATAGAAGTGTATTAAAAACCTAAAAAAAACAGAGTTTCAAGATCAAGGGAGTTAAATTGTCAAAAAAAAACCCATAAATGACCTCCAAAAGCACAATTTTCATCAATCCACTACAACCTCCTATTGTAGATGTTGAACATACCCCTTTGGCTGATGTAGACTATAAAATCACTGATCCAGTAACTAAATTTAACCCTCTTGAGCTACACTATTAGAGCCAAGAAAAATCTTTGGACCAAGTAGATGAAGTGCTAATTTGGGAGTCTAATTTTCCCAAATAAGTAGTTCCCCACAGCCATCAATGCCCTGAGGCCATTAGATTGTGTCAAAGTCATTATTCCATAGATCAGAGAGAAATTATCAATGCTGAAAAAGAAGTTTTGTTCACAATAACAACTGAATCCATAAACCAAATGCTTCATGTGCAGCCTGAACCCAATACACTCCCTTTGTCCATTGAAGTTTTGATAAAGTCCTATTTAGAGTTGGATTTCCCCAAAAGGTTTCAAATCTTCCAAACATTCATGTCCTCTTATGTTGAAATCCCCAAGCTTAATCCTCCCTATTCCTCTTCAAAATTCCCAGAAGGATCAAGACACATTATCTCAATGCTGTGTTTTATCCTTGGTTACTTCACTGATGAAAATACTGATGAATCTATACTGGGTTTCCTATCTATTTTTGTGCCTGGTCAACCCCCTGCAGTCATCTATAATTTTGTTGAATATATTGCTGATAGTATTCATGATTAGCTTGTAAAAATTCCTACTAAAGGTGTTTTTAGATATACCTCATCCTATTCCATATGTTCCTCTACTTTTAGTCAAATAAATTTCCAATATCCCTTCAAAATATGGATGTAGAGGGAAATGAACGGCCTATCCTTTTTTGGACTTCCTTAATAAAAAAGGAGTCAACTTAGTTCACATATGCAGACTTCACAGAGTGTTTCATTCACCCACTAGTAAATATTCTCAAGAATAGTGTGCAACCTAGGATAAGTGATGAAATTAAAAAGGTTTTACAACTATCAGAGAAGAGCAGAACAAGTGATTGGTATTTATACCAAAACCACACTGAGGTTAGAGTTTATGGATCAAATCTCCTTCCCTATAAGTTGCCAAAGTATTTACGAATGAGACTGTTTGCCTTAGAATATATTAGATAGATTCTGAACTCAGATTCAGTAAATTTCTTGGCTGCTAAAAAGAAAACTTAGTTTAAATTGAAAAACCAAGTGGTTCCCTTCATATGAAATAGCGGAGAAGCTGGTGCAGAAGTAGAAAAACAGTTGTTAGAGTATAAGTTCAGTGAAATTTTCCTTTGGAATTATGATCCATATGGTATAATCAGCAAGATGAGGGTAAAATTTAAGTTAACTCCCTATTTTCATGACAAAAAACCTAACATTTAGAAGTTTTATAACCAATCTGAATGGTTAGAAAATACATTGATTGAATCTTTCAAGCAAAGTGATACTAGTCATATTCTGTAAAATCAAATCAGGAAGACATAGGTATAAAAAAGAAAAGGGAAGAAGGCTCATATACTACTGAAACTACCAGAGAAACCAAGTTTAAGTTAAGGTACACCAAGAAAACAAAGACAAATTCAACAGATAAAGAAAAGGAAACAATTGAGGGTTTAGATGAAGAAAATCTAGAGAAAGACACTGTGACTACTACAGTGATTGAAAATGAGCAGTAACCTGCTACTTCCAACACACAAATGATTCAGAAACAACAAAGTATGGAAGCATCTTCATAAAAATAGGCAGAGGATAAAGACATGGATATAAAGGAGAAGTATAAAGAGATTAAAGCCAAAAACAAGGAAACCAAGAATGAAATCTATTCTTAATATTTGAAGTAGACTCAAAGGATTCAAAATAGGCTACTTTCAGCCTTTCATTATACAAATAAGAAATTGTTGATGTCATTACTTAAACCTATAGTACACACACCTAAAAGAACAGTTGATTACAAAAAGGTGGATTTTGAATTACCAGTACAAGACATTCATCCCTTGCAGATTGAATTCCACAAGCAAAGCTCAGAAATGCTATATTCTACCATGACTATAAAAGTAATGAGTGTCCAAAAGCTCCATAATTCTTTGACAAATATAAGAGATCAAATTAAGGTTGAAAAAGCTTCTTCATATGCTAAAGACACTAGAATCAAGTCTTTAGAGGAATTAGTTATTGAAGTGGGTTATGACCCTTATAATGTGAAAGCTGTAGAAGATATAGTGAAGAAGAAAAATGCTAATATTGTAGTACTCAGAAAGAAACTGAAATTACCCCCTACAGAGCATCCATAGGCTAAGGAAATTGTACAGGAGGCAAACCAAAAGGATGAGATGATGAATCTCATATTACAGATGAGAACATAAATCAAGGAGATGGAAATTGAGATGGACAAGCTTGTCCAAGTAAAAGAAGTTGCAAAGACCCAAAATGTCCCTCCTACAGTAATTCCCATGGTGACAACAGTAGTTCCATTCACTTTAGCAGAAGAATTGGCTCCAAATGTTCCATTGGCCACAACAGTGTCGGTCACTTCATCCACCACTTCTGCCACTAAGTCTTCTACTTTAGTAGTTCAACGGTCAGATGAGGTCAGCAAATTGATAAAAGCAATGGAGGAAATTGTTAGGGTCCCATGATTTGGCAGATTGGAAAGCCAGATGATAGGGTAACATCAAACCAACTTTGGAGCCCAAGGACCTAGCCTTCCTGGACTCAGAGAGGGCTCTCTCTATTTGTGAAAAGGATATAAACTTGTTTTCTTTCTATGTTTCTGATTTTAGGCTAGTTGTTAAGTGTGTTTTGGTTTGTTTTAGTTTTTTGAGGGAAGAACTGATCAAAAGATAAATAGATAACAGGATATCAGATCAACTGGGCTATGGGGTCAATAAGGTTGAGACAGCCTCAAAGGGTGGAGAAGGCCTATTGCAGGGCCGATTTGGTCGAGGTAAAATAGATTCTTTTAGGTTGAATGAAATGGGATGGACACTAAGTTTTCAAATAAAAAGATAATTTAAACATGAATAGTTAATCAGCAAGCATTCATAAGTTAGGGCTAACCATTGGTCTCTATGAATGAAAGTTAAACTAATAAATGCATAAAATAAACATTCCAGTGATGCATGGAAGTATAAGACCCTCCAATTTGGGAAATCACCTTCATATTTTTGGGAAAATAAATAAGATGGAAAAACAGCTCAATTTACGAAGAGGGAACCCCTACACCATATTTTGAGCTATTGGGAACTTTGAAAACTGAATGCAAAGTTTTTAGGCAAAGGGAAAGATCAAAACAAGACCTCCTTGGTTCAAAGTAAGACAATCAATAATTCAAAGAGAGTTTTCAGAGATCAAGCTTTGACTAGCCATGAGTAAGCAGGGTGTACCATGAATCATACTTAGCATGCATAACAACCATAAATGAAACAAGCAACAAGTTCTTCAGTGATCAAAGAGCAGTTAAGAATTCTTTGATATGAATATGAAGGAAGAAAAACATAGAAGCTGTAATAAAATCAGAAAACCTAAGGTGCCTCCATGGGAATGTCTCAAATCTATTCTTTACTGACCTACAACAAGCAAGAAACATGGAAACATGTATGATAAACTAAGGAAAACATACAGATAGGAACACTATACCATTTACCAAGCCAAGGAATCCAACAAACAGTCCTCTTCCACCATCCAAGACAAACAAGAAATCATCCACATCATGAGACAAAGTGTTTCTTAAAAGCTCGTAATATCATGTATTGCTCTATATCATCAATTTCAGCCTCATTTACAATGAAATCTCTTGGAATAAATAGGCCAAAGAGAAGGAAAACCTCCTAGAGCAACTAGCAAGCCCATTGGCCCATTACAAATATCTGATTTTGTCCTTGAGGCTTTGCAAAGCCCAAGGCACAAAATATCTATGAAAAATATTTTCAAAATGCTAAAAAAGGAAATTAATTTGACTTTTCCCAACTGACAATGGCCAAAAAAGGCTAAACGCACATTTGGAAAAGCCACTTCAGAAAACTGCCATTTTCACCAAAATGCTTCAAAAATATAGCAGCAGAAAATTTCTTGTCTTGTGCGAAACTTTTGAAGGACCTCTCGATGTCAAAACAAGGCCTGTGATGGCTCGTTGGAAAGCCATGGATGTCTAGTTTCTTAAAATTCTTATTTTTCCCCAAAATGATCACCAGAAGTATGCGAAAAACTGATCTGAATGGAAAAAACCAAAAATTAGCCCTTTGCTGATATGTGGGCAGAGTGTCGAAAAAGTGACTATTTTTTGCCTCTTTGGGGGACCAAAACATCTTCAATTGATCTGAAATTTTTTGAGTTGATGCCCATGAATTTAATTCAACCAATGGTACCACTCTCAACAGCTGAGGATGCTCCAAACAAAAATGGCGGCGCCCATGATTTTATGTAATTAGGCCCAAAAATGTCAAAAAACAAGAACATGTCAAAATTTGTTCAATTTCGGTGAGCAAACCCCTTAAGGGTGTTTAGAAACATGCCTAGAATATTGGGCAAAAATTTCAAGTCTAGATGTGCCTTTTCGACTTTTTCTCACCGGGTGCCCTCTTTGGGCGATTTTGAGTTTGTTTCGTTTTTTGGTTGTCTTCCTTGTTGTTTTGGAATTTTTAGTCTTTGGTGAAGAAGTCATGGCCCCTTGCCTAGCAGAGGCAACTAGCACATTCTTTGGAGAGTGCCCCTCATGCTCTATGTTTTGTGTTTGTTTGCCCTCATCATTGCTTGCTTGAGTGCTGTCATGCTTCCCATCATTAGTGTCTCTTTGAAGAATGTTATGTTCCTCATAAATACCATCACTTTTCTTCTTCCTTAGTTGACAAACAAGCTTCTTGTTTAAATAAAAACAAATTCACTTGTTTGAGCATTGTGTTTGAGAAAAGAGGCTTTATAACAAGATATGTTTGTGGTCTTTGAAGAGAAGTCTCCTTTTGTTTTTGACACAAAGACTCTTCCCCTCAAACACTGCCTTTTTGAAATCTCTGTTTTTTAAAGGTTAACAAAACCTCTTTCAAACTGATAACATTCTTCCTCCCAATCCCTATCTTCTTTGGTAAATACTGCTCCCTTGAAATTAATGATCTTTTGTGGTTGTTTGAAGCAAAAGGTGCTCATGAAAAACACTGTTTTAAAATACTCCCTCAAGCTGATTATGAGACCCTCTACAAAATCGGTTTTCCTTCTAGAGATTATGCAAATCCTTAACCATCTCATAGCACAAAAGGGCCTCCTTCAAGCTGACTAAAAGACCTTTTATACAAACTTTGTTTTGTGTTGTAGAGGTTGTGTGAATCTTTAGCTATTCCTAGCACAAAAACTCTTTCAAACTAGCACTTTTAACGCCTGTTTCACCTGTTTTAAAACAGTCCCTTTGAAACCTCTGCCATATTGAATAGAATTCTCTTCAAAAATGATATGGTAATCCATAGTTTTGTGAGGTAGGAAGTTCTCTTAAACCATGATGAAATCCTCTATTTTGAATCAAGGAGATCATTCATTTTAAAACCACCAATGTAGCCCTTTAGAACCACAATGCCATTTTACTGTGTTTTAAGAAGTGCGAAGGTCCTAAAGAAATTGTGTTTTTCTTTAGTTTGTTTTCAAGGGAGATTTATAAAGACACTATTGCAGCCTTTTCAAAAGACCCTTCAGACTTATCATGCGGCCTTTCTCCTTATCTTCTGATGGAGGTCATTTTGACATGAAAATGAAACATGTTTGATCACCCTTTTTTACCATTTAAATGAACTGATTTTCATATTGAAAACCTTGGAGAGCTGTCCCTTTGTTTCTCTGTGAAGGAGGTCTACAAATAGTGAAAGTTTCACCCATTTTTACAATGTGCCTTCTGTCCTTTTGCGAGGAAAGCCATTGGTGAAGTTTTTCCAAACCAAATGCCCTCTTTGAAGGAGGTATTCATCATATTGATCTTTTAAGTGTTTATGAAGGAGATCTTGAACACCATACAACTCTGTTCATTTCGAAATAGTGACCTTGTATCTTTTGAAGAGGTTTAAAAAATACCAATCACTATAGCCTTCGAAACCCTATGTATCCATTGTTTTTGAAATAAGGAGGTGTTTTTAAACCAAGACTTGACCTACTGTTTTTCATCACAGAGGTGGCCTTTAAAAGCCACTAATGCAACTTCTTAAGACCATATAAAACGACAGTGTTTGTTCTTATGCACATTGAAAGGTCTTCTCCATGACTGTGATATGTCTTATTTCCTTGAAGGTTGTCTTGAAACTTGAAACACAGTGTTATGAATTTTATCATCCACTTTTACAATGTGTCCTTTGTATTTTGAATTAGATGGAGAAGTAGCTCTTGATTCTGCACAGGCGCACTGCGCTGCTTAGAAAAATGCACTGTAAAAACCCATAGGCGCACCGCGCGCTTTGGCAGCGAGTTTTGGAAGCCTTCCTGGTGTCAGAATCGGGCCCGAGATGGATA
The DNA here is from genome assembly GCA_034641835.2 of Pinus albicaulis. Lineage (NCBI taxonomy): Eukaryota > Viridiplantae > Streptophyta > Pinopsida > Pinales > Pinaceae > Pinus > Pinus albicaulis. The sequence continues at coordinate 956,441,447 of CM076581.1, read as the reverse complement.
GTTGGAAAGCTATGGAAGTATAATTTCCAAATATTCTTGATTTTTTTCATTTGGTTTCCATTTGGTTGTTCAAAATTTGACTTTCCCAACACTGGTAAAAAATGGTGAATCCTGGTGCAGAAATGCATAGTGTTGTTTGTAGGCCACTTTTGGGTGCCTTTCCGGTGTTGGAATTGGGCCCAAGATGGCTCGTTTGAAAGCTATGGAAGTATAATTTCTAAATATTCTTGATTTTTTTCATTTGGTGTCCATTTGGGTATTCAAAAATTGACTGTACCAACACTGGTAAAAAATGGTGAATGCTGGTGTAGAAATACATAGTGTTATTTGCAGGCTACTTTTGGATGCCTTCCCTATGTCGGAATTGGGCCCGAGATGGCTTGTTGGAAAGATATGGAAGTATAATTTCCAAATATTCTTTATTTTTTTGATTTGATGTAATTTTTTTTTTCAAAATTGTACTGTCCCAACACTGGTAAAAAATGGTGAATCCTGGTGCAGAAATTCTCCTGGGACACCTGTATTTTTTAAATTTCTCACAAACCATGATACCTGTGTAGAAACGGAAGGAGTTTTTTCTTCTTGACAAAATAATGGACAAAAACCTCTCTCACGTTTGTCAATTTCATCTCTATTTGGTCAGAAATACATTTTGAAACAAAACTGGCCCTAAGCGCGACTCATGGCCTGTATCGTCTTTTTGCTTATTTTGAAGGAGGAATTTAGGCTATGTTTTGACCTTTTACACTTGTAATTTTGAAAATCATCAAACAATGGTGGGCCCTCTACTTATTTGTGAAGGAGGCCTATGTTTTACAACTTCCTGTGTCCTCTAAAACTATGTCTCCTATCATTTTATGGGGACATTCTTTGACTAAAAGTGAAACATTGTTTTATCACACCTTTGACCCTATGAATGAGCTGATTTACTGTGCAAATTTTTTGAGGAGATGGTCCTTTGTTTCTTTGTGAAGGAGGCCTACAACAGTGAAAACCTCATCCATTTTTACAATGTGCCCTTGTATCTTTTCGAGATAGCTTATAAAGATGCTAACACTGCAGCCTTCCAAAACCCCTATGTATCCATTGTTATTGAAGTAAGGAGGTCCTTTTAAACCAAGATTTGAGCTACTGTTGTTCATCAATGTTGTGACCTCAAAACAAACCACTAATGCAACTTCTTAAGACCATATAAAACAACAATGTTTGTTCTTATGCACATTGAAAGGTATTCTCCATGACTATGATATGTCTTATTTCCTTGAAGGCTATCTTGAAACTTGAAACACTGTGTTATGGCCTTTCTCATCCATTTTTACAATGTGTCCTCTATTTTTTGAGTTAGCTGGAAAAAGTAGATTTTGATGTTTTCCTTTCCTTCATAACTTGGAGTGAGTTAGCCTTGGTGACATAATGACTCTGCCCAAAAACAAGAAAGCCCTTTTCTCATACATCATCTAGGTGGAATGTTGCTTTGCATTAATATGCAGAAATCAGTTTAAAATCAGACTTGGTCTACTTTCTTCGGCCATTTAGATGAGGCTTTCCTTAGCCAAAATTTCAACCTCAAATTACAATTTGAAGGAGGTCCTTTATAAAAAAAAAATAGAAGGCCTTTTGACACCATTATGTCACTGCTTTGTTGATGATGTATCACAGGCCTTCAACCAACAAAATTTCATTTGATCCACTGATTTCAAAATTATTTTTCAAATAGAGAACTCACTTAAACATAATTTGAAACTCTGCTAATGCACCTACTGTTCATCTTTGGAGGAGGTGGCTCACACTAGTTTCTGAAGTCACTTAAGAACATGTTGGCCCTCTGCTTTTCTATGAAAGAGGCTAGAGCATATCTTCTTAACTCTCTTATTTTCATGAAGGAGGTTATCATCACTATTTCAAACCATCTTCTTTTTGAAGGAGGTTTCACCATAGTCATGAAACCTCATCTCTTTCAACCTTATGTCTCTGCTTGGCACCATATCACTGTGAGGTTTTAGGGTTTTGAACAAGTGATTGGTACAAGGATAGTATTTTTTGTTTGGACATCATTGAACCAAATTTTCCTTGACTGTGTTTTCAAGGGTACCTTGAAATAGCTCTTTGACTGATCTTCACATCCCAGGCTCAAAGCAACATAAGAAGCAGTTGTCTTCTCATGCACTACATGATGATGTCCTTTGGAAAACTTATGCAGCACTGCCTTTGGAGGAGATACTGGAACACTACTGATCAGTATTTGTATTCATGTGACTTTGAAGGATAACCTCTATTCTTTAGGCAACTTTGGCTTTTAAACATGTATTCCTGCTCTCTTTTCATTGTAGCTCTCCATCTGCTTTACTGATGGAAAATATCTTCAATCATGAGAGACCTATTTGAACTTGTCCCATTGCTCTTATTTTCATACTGTTTATCTTTCAATTACACCCCTGCAGAGATGTAAAACATATGACTTTGAACCTTGGAGAGCTCCTTTGGTGTCTTATGGAGATTTTTTTGCTAGATCTAAGCATATTCTTTTTAGACATTGAAAATGTTTATCTTCTTTTGATTTGGATCTTTGTTGAACTTCTTATGAACTGAGACAAAATGACCTCTTAGTGGTGTGCGACCTATGGATGAATCAAGAGGAAGACAATATATGGCTGATTGGTACTAAATAGAGGCCTTTTGGCTTAGGAAATTTTTGCTAAGGAAAATACTCCTAAACACCACTATCTAACTTAGGGGCAACTTTCATAGATTCTGATTGTTTCCTTAGGCATAATCAGATGGTTTTTGATAAGAAGATCAGGGATAGGAAGGAGACACTTTGTCAAATGTTGGACAGTGAGTTTCATGAGAAACAAGGGGAAAATGATAGCAGAGAAAGAAGGCTAAGAAAGCTATAGACAGGGATATTTTGCTGAAACAAGACATGAGTTGAAAAATGAAGATTTCTCTTATCATAGGCTGACAGGAAGGGCTAGGAAGAAAAAATATTGTTTGGGGGTTTTCTAGATGACAAATTGACATATTGAGATTAGCTTCTAGAAAACTCAGCTAAGGAATCTAGTCATCAAAAACAGGTGAAAAATGTTGATGACTAACAGAAATGTCCATACAAAACAATGCGATAAACAGATTGCAAGAAAAAATCAAGAATCTTTAATATGCCAAGAAGTTGGGACATATCAATGCTAAAACTTAAGAGAAAAAAGCTAAGAGTTTAAGTGAACAGTTAAAGAAATTGGAAACAGAGTTGACCTTGAAAGAGCCCATGGCATACATCAAAAATCAACTATGGTCCAAAATCATTGAATCAGTCAATCATACTTGGCCATCAATTCAGGTGATTTATGAACAGAAGGACTTGATAAAAGTAGCTAGAGAAGAAATACAGAAGACTAGAGATGAATTGGGTACTAAGCCTGAAGAAGCATTGGAAATCATTAAGTTCCTCAATACTAAAAAGAATAAAGAATCAAATGAAATAGGAATAACTGATAGGATAGAAACAATTCTTGAAGTAAGAAAAGTAATTTCCAAAAAGAACCTGATGAAATAGTTGGAAGAAAAGTCCCAAAATATAGATGTAGCTATCACAAGATTCATGGTGAAATTTGACACTTTGACGCAAAAAGAACTTCCTAATATTCTAGTAATCAATGATAAATTGATGAAACAAGAAGATTATGATAAAACTATAAGGGAATTTGGCAGAGATCAGGTTAATAAATCATACTGGCAAGGGATTCCAACAGGTAAAGTGTTACATAAAAGCATTGAAAATGTGTTTTATTTACAACATGAGATCAAACATCTTTTTGTGGTAAAACCAACTTTTGTAAGATACACAGAAGCAGATGAAAAATTCAGGAAACTAATGAAGATTAAATTACCATAAGAAGAATTTTTGGAGAAGCTGATAGATTTACTGTAAAAAAATTAGTTTGCTGGTAAAAAAAAAGGAAAAATAGAGTTGTTGTTTTTACTAAGTAAAAAAGAGTTTTAGGCAGTAAATGAGTCAAAATCAGCAGGTTTGTAATATCCCAAAATAGGGAAAATCAACAAGGTTGGGAATATCTTATGATATCCCAAGATTGAAGATCTAGAAATATTAAAACAAAATATGAGGACTGCAACTAAGTAAACAATAAATCTAAATACACATCAGAATATGAAGAAATAGCTAAGCCATTTTATTAATATTTTGGAGGTGCAAAATGCAAATACAATAGTGCTCTAAATATGAGACACTCAAGCCACAAAAGTAGCCTAGAATAACCCTGCAATCATATCCCAAGAGGGACTACGTAACTACTGCTCCGCTGAAAGGTATACTGCGTTGTCCCTGCTAGAGATGTAGCGATTGCAACTCCCTGTAAGATAGAAAGTCAGATCTAGGAAGAATGGGAGCTCTAATGATGCTAAAATTTTAGATTTGGGCTCTATGATGGATTCCCAAGATAACCTGGAATAATTTATCATATTTGTAAGTCTAATACAACCTTCTCCCTAGGGCTCCATGAATAAGCTGCTGGGAATGCAGATCTGAAGCTAGATCTAAAAATATGATGGCTACAATGATGTACAATCAGATCTAAGCAAGAAGGGCTGATCCCTTCACTAGATCCCTGGGCTAAAAGTTCAAGTTCTATCTCCTCCAATCTCCTCCACTAAAATTAGTAGCAGAATGAACAAAAGCTTCAGAAAATTGTGTTGTGAGAGAGGGAGGCTCCTTTCCCCATAGAAAAATATGTCAAATCATCTCCTGGGTGATGGAAACAATAGAACCAATGTGAGGAGGTTATCCCTCACAGGATTTCCAGCTGAAATACTGGAAAATTCCTTCCTCCAACAGATCTTCAAGGCTAAACTGCACAATCCTTGAAGGGACTACTGCAACAAGGAGGAAAAACCCCAAGGCCTCAATGGCAGATGTAGATCTGTTGCTCTTGAAAGACTGAAAATGAAGAACAAGTGGTAATATGAATCCTCCACTGGTTTTCTAGCTGAATGCTAGAAACAACCTCCTGAAGATGGCATCAATTCCTGATATGAAATGTGTTGAAACCTTAGTTAAACTGAGAGGAGGGGATGAATCAGTTTAACACATTCATGGACTTTTAAAACTTTTTCATTAACACTTGTTTACACCTTCATTTCATGTTCAACTTAACATGTGAGTAATCTTATAATGTGAGCAACAAGCATTAATATAATGTAACAATAGACTTAATATGAGAGAAACAAGTATTAAGCAGATGATATAAACCAGATCAACACATAACCATCATGCACAGAGACACCAGATATAAGTGGAAACCCATAAAGGGAGAAAACCACATCTTATTATTGTTGTGATGCAAAGGCAAGCTCCAACTCCCTCTCACCACTAATTTTCTATAGGCACCAACCTACAGGAGGCTCCAACCTCAATTCTGCAAGCTACAACTTGCAAGGAAGCTCCAACTCCCATCAATTTTCTGTAGGCACCAACCTACAGGAGGCTCCAACCTCAGTCAGCTACAACTGACATTTTATCAAGCTACAACTTGATGTGGAAGCAGCAACTCCCATCTATTTTCCAGCACGAACACAGAGACTGCCAACCCAAATATTACAACTATCATTTATCAATGACACCCTGATAGGTGTCTTTAACTCCTTGACTTCCTGAAAGAAACACTGCTGGATTTGCCTTGACATGTACTTTCTGTCTAGGATGCCTCCTCACTATCCATATAAATTCACAGTCAGACTGCAACATCTCTGTTTCAAGCCCTCCTTCTTTCTTATCATCCTCCTTCTTCTTCTCTTTTCTCCTCAATTCTTCATACTATGCATTCTCTATATTCACACTCTCTAACCTCTTGCAGCTTTCTTATTTTCTTCAACTCTCTTTAATTCTGCTGCACACTCTCTTCTTCTCTCACTCTATTTTTCGTAACATTCTCCCCTTGGATATTACCCTGTTTTATACAAAATAGCTTCATGGTTGTTTGTATTTTACCGGGAATTCGAAATGGACAGCCATGTCTCTTTGCCTTCTGCCTTCTCATCTCTTTTATCTGCTCATTCAGAAAATATAACTGTAGGTACCAATTTAACATTACAGTGGGATATTTGTTCTCTTCTGGAGACTTGCCAATGCATCACAACAGTATAAATCAATTAAAACATTTACATTTCAATCACAATGAAAAACCTAGCTCACTCATTCAGCCTCTTGGCTCGCTGCGCATTTGTCTTTTCTTTGACTGTGTCTTTGTCCCTTTCAGCTCTGTTTGTTTCCTTGTTCACTGTCGTAGGGTAACGACCATATGCCATACATATGTAGCTGTGATTGTGTGTCTGCTGTATATATAGAACTGTTGATCTGGAAATCTAATTAAATACCCCAAATAAAATCAGAGTCTTGGCACATATAAAAATGTCTCACCATTTGCTTTCCTTGCGTTGGAAATTTGAATAAGTGAATGTGGTAGCTTATCTTTTGACATCTTTGATTTACAATCAATCCCTAGTTCACACTCTTCATATACGGAAAATTTACCTGTTTCAAATCTATGGTTAAACCATAGTCCAACCCACTTCATAAGCCATCAAATGAATATTTCAACTTTGGATTACAACTCAATATATCATAAGCCCAAAGCTTTTCCTTTGCATATAACAATAATATGCTCAGAAAACAGTTTCATTTATACAAGGTTTGGCTTGCGTTTAGAACATGAAGTATAACTGGTTTTTCCGCATATGTTAACCTATGTCGCGACTTTATATTGCGCCAAATATCATATCTGACCCATGACACTTTAATTTTATTTATCAATTTCGACTTTGATTTAACCAACGCTTTATCAATCCCGACTTTGGTTAAAACGCAGACTTCAATATATATATATATATAAGAAGTTGGGCCCCACTTTCCAAACTCTTTCTATTCCCTGATGCGATGAGCCTCCTCCAATGAATTCCGATTGCTATTACATCCTTTGTAATTTTCCCAATGCGATTGATCGCAATTGCATCCTTCTATAGGATGTTTCGATTTTCCGCCATTTTTCCGATGCGATGGCATACCTTTAAGCTGGACTTCAAACACACATGAGTCACCATGTATAATGAATCAGGTCTGGAACTCAATCACAATCATAACTTTTTTTAACAAGTTCCAATTCTCTGCTCCTTCTCCGATGCGATGCAGCACTGTTTACTAGAACTCAACCATATATCAATCATGGTTTATAAACCCATCGGGTCCGGACTTCAATCGCAATCGCAAACTTTTGTTTACATGTTCCACTGTCAACTTTTCTCCGATGTGATTGACCACTATTCATTTAAATGTGCCGATGTGATTGGACTGGAACTGAAATATATAAGATCATAATTTATAGACCCATTGGGTCTGGGCTTCAATCTCAATCACAACTTCCATTGAGATGTTCCGATGCTCTACTTTAACTTCGATGCGATTGATGAGGGTCTCAACGTATACGACTTTGTTTGTATTAAGGACGAACAATAGGGCGCCTTTCATATATGTATATAGTATGATTCGTTCCTTTGAATATGAAGCGCAACATATAACGTATATGTATACATATATATGCTTTAGACCCTTGTGTATGTAATGCCCTGCGCGTATATATATATATATATATATATATATATATATATATATATATATATATATATATATATATATATATATATATATATATATATATATACTGCCGCTTCATACTTGGAAGCGTTGTATCTAATGTACCGGGGTAGTGATTCTCGGAATAACGGCTCTGCCTCTACCTCTACCTTTCTGCCTTTCTACTTCTGCCTTCGCTGCTTCTGCCTCTCGACCTCTGCTCTTGAATTACTTCTAGTCCACACCATTCATGAAGCTTCCTTTCTGTTTTGTTTTATTCTTGGCTCGCCTTATCACTCCACCATTCAATCGCCCATCGATCCCATTCGTCAGTCCTCCATATGATATCTGTAATGATATCTCAAGGAGCTATCCCCAAACCTCACAGCTCTTACGAATTCCTCAATCTCAAATTCTCTCCCTTACATACTGAAGGCAATTCAAACCCACATTCTATTCAACTAATTTGATTCGAACTTTTTCAGTGCTTCTGTGGAACGTTGTCCCTTTGGATCAACCTTCCTTTCACACATATTAAGTCTTTACCACAGGGTTTTAGTCTTCAATCAAAGTCTATGCCATACACACTCAATTAATGAATAATTGCTCAATATATCATCTGCAAACTATATTGAACCCCTGTATTAAGCTCCTTCAGGCCCTTCCAATCTTTAGTGCTCTGTCTCTCCAGTTTTGCTATTAAATGGCCCTCTTCTACTGTCCTCACTACTCTGCAGCACCACCTCATCTGTCTCCTGCTGCCTTTGTTCCTTCTATGCTGCCTCTACTACCTCTTTTTGCTGCCCTGCTTCTTTAAATGGCCCTGTCTCTACTGCTCGACCCTCTCTACGTCTTTCTGTTATGCTGATCTCTTTGCCTTCTTGCTACCTCAGGTGTTCCTCCTTTGCTATCTCCTTTGCCATCAATGACAACATTTCCAATAATCTCCCCCTTTGGCATTGATGGCAACACATCCACCGATAATCCAATTCTTCCTACAAGTCTTCCTCTGCCTAGCTTCTTTTAGAAGACCTTTTCTTCTATTTCCTGCTTTTCCTCCCCCTTTGACATCAATGGAAAAGGGTTGCACATTGCTCAGTGTATATTCTGTCTTTGCATTTCCTCTCTCTGATTTGTCTTTAGACAACCTTCTTCTGACTTTGTACCCTACTGCTCCAGACTGGTGTACAAGACTTGTTGAGAGAACACTTTGAGGGTTATTGAACTTGAATATACATTTTGTCTTTGTTTGATGTAGTGAGCTAATATATTTCTGTTGAGGAATATTGTAGATGGAATATGTCTTCTCCTGCAATACTCATATGTAGTACCACACCTGTTCAATTATGATAATGATGCCAATACATCTTTTATTTCTGTGGTTAATTTTCCTTGCCTGTTGATGATGATATGTGCTAGAATGTTGACGATGATATTACACTTAATGCCTAAAATATCCTTGTTGCTGAAGTGAATCAATGAATCAAAACAGAGTCTACAGTTTATTGTGAGATTAGGCAATTTCTTTCATTATGAAAGACCAAATAGCTTTCCTGCTTGTTCAATGTATTTTCAAACCAAACCCTTGAGGCTAGATACATTCAGTGTATTGGTCAGTCTTACTTATCAATTGTTAAATCTTGCAATTTGTTTATGAAATAAGGGGGGTATTTATGACAAGGATCACTATCTCTTTGAATGATGAAATACTGGCAATTCCTTTCTGCTGAAGTCTGCTTGTCAATAACAGATTTTTGAGCTTCAACTGTCACAACTCATCCTTGATACTTTCGATGCTTTAACTGTTCTATCATGATGATCTTTCACAAGAATATATTCAAGTTGTTTACTTGAGATTTCAACCAACTTCTTCACCCAGTTTGTGAACAATCTTCAGAAAGAGGTCTTGAAGATATATGTACTGACTTCAGGAGAGCATGCAATTATATATATAGAAACAGATATTGCTTCAATGCATAATATAATCCTTCAAGTGTAAATCAGATACCGATCCTTTAGCACTTCTACTGACCTTTTCATGCTAAATGTAGATAACCCTGGGAATTTTACCTTGATGCATTCTTGCCATAATCCTTTGATCCTGAGGACCTGTACCATACTGATACTGCTCCATGATAACACTTGATATTCTGCTGACAGACATGTTGCTTGTACCTAAACACCAACTGATATTACTTTGATAAACCATGCAGAGATTTTACTTTAACTTTCACATGAACCCATAGATTCTACTATTGATCTTTCGATTGTTCACACCAACAGTCATCAATATCCTGAATTTGATCTTGACATCTTAACTATTTTCTTATTCTGTCATTCTGGTTTAAAATAATGTCACTGCATTTTCTTTTCTTTTCAACTGTTCTGACATAATGATCTTTAGAAGGACATCTTCAATTTCTATACTATGAATCTTCATGGACAGATCACTCAGAGATTAATCACTCACTTAACTGCCTACCTCCAAGGGAACTTTTCATAGATGAATAATGTCATGACATAATGATGATAGGCACTTCTCTTACTTATCCTTCTTAATGTGATTCATTTGTTAATTCTAGCAGTATGATGCACAATGTGATCATCACTTAATGTGTTGATTTTTCCTTGGCTTACATGTTCATGGCTGATGTTATCTCTACTCCCAAGGCTTCTTGTTGCTTTCTCTCCTTCCATCAACCTGTTTTCTATTGTGTGCTTTAGGTGTTCTTCTTCCTCTATAGTTCTCTGTTGGAGAATATTGTCCTGTGCATTCTTGATCTTATAGCTATCCTTATTCCAAGGAGCTTTTCTTAGACTACTTTTGAGGGGACTATTTATGAACTTCTCTCCCCCTGGGATGTTGCTTCATATTTATCACTCGTTGGATATTTTCTTTGTTTTCTAGAGTAGCTCCCCCTGAGACTATGACATTTTCATTATGTTATTGAGATAATAGGCTCCCCCTTTCTCTTTTCCTTCCATACTTTATTGGGGTTCATCAAAATGTATGCTCTTCTTTTAGATTCATAGTTTTGATTGATCTGTTTTGATCCCATCATCTGTCTAGAGTTCTTTAATGTATATGTCAAATTATAGTCCTTTGCTTTGTGACCAAGTTTGAGGCATACATAACATCTTATTTTATCATAGTACATTTGAGTTGATGTATAATACTTTGTTCCCCTTCTTGAATACATTTTACATTCAACAGATTTATGTCCAAAATTATTGCATGCATAACAGTAGCCATGGAAATAATTTGTTTACCTGGTGAAGGATTGTCTTTTCCATTTGCTTGCTTGAGGGGTTCTTCCCTTTTGCTGCATCCTTTGCTGGTTGGACTGGGTTTGCTTTGTCTTACAATATGCTACAGTGTGTCCTTGTTTATGGCAGGAAAAAAAAGTGATGCTTCCCATAGGAGGAAAGAACCTTCTTTGACATCTTCCAAATTTATTCAATTCATCCTTAGGAGCATATGAGCCTTTAGTAGTTGATTGTTTCATCCTCTCATTCTCTATTATTTCATGTTGTTGCTTGATTCCATTTGTTTCTTTACAAATCTTGTTCTTGTTGGCTTCTTCTTCTGTGGGAATCTTCTGAGCTACTTCATTTTCCTTTACAGCTTTTACAAATATGATTTTCTTGTTATCTTCTGCCTTGGACTTACTGGTTTCTCCTTCATATCCTATCCCAGCCTTTATGAGAGGAGACCTTTGAGCATTTAGAATTTGGTCCAGTTGTTCAGAGCTTTTCATTTGAGGAGTATTCATTAATAATTCTCTTTGGGTTTTTTCTAATTTATTTCTTAGGCTCGCTACTTCTTCTTCCAGTCTCTCACATTCCATATTTTTCTCTTTCATTTGTTGCAGCAGAGTGTCTTCTATTTTCCTTGCTTCTTCAAGGTGTGTCTTCAGGCCAAAAATCTCTTTCTTATCTTCATACTCTTTCTCATCACAAATTTGCACCACTGTCTTAAGGTCTTTGTTTTCATTCTTTAGTCTTTCTATTTCAGTCAAGGCAGTGTCTAGTTTGGCCTTTTCTTCAGCTGCAATTTCTTCATGGTTCTTACTACCATTCACACTAGCAGGTACCTCATGTGTTTGAACATTTTCCTTTTGACATGAATTTTTCTTCTTCTTAATTTTCTTCTCCTTCTTGACAATGCAATCCTCAGTGTCTACTCCATGCATGAAATGCAATCTGTCCCAAATTTCTTTTACAGAGTCTAGATCCATTATCAACTCAAAGTCCTTGTTATGAAGACTGTTATATATCACACATTTTGCCTTGGCATTCCTCTATTGTTCTTTCACCGTGGGGGAGTATGAGCAGTAACCATCACAAACAAGCTTCCATACCTCAGGTTCATCAGCCATTAAACCTGTTTTAACCTTATCTCTCCATTCAGGAAAGTTTGTTGTATTTAACACAGGTACATTTTGATAGTCCATGACTCAACCAGATCTCCTTCAAGCCTTTAAGCTTACACCAAAGGAACCTGCTCTGATACCAATTGTTGAACCCTTAGTTAAACTGAGAGGGGAGGGGAGAGGGGGCGAGAGGGTGAATCAGTTTAACACATTCACGAACTTTTAAAACTTTTTCATTAACACTTGTTTACACCTTCATTTCATGTTCAACTTAACATGTGAGTAATTTTAGAATGTGAGTAGCAAGCATTACTATAATGTAACAGTAGACTTAATATGAGAGCAACAAGTATTAAGCAGATGATATAAACCAGATCAACACATAAACATCATGCACAAAGACACCATATATAAGTGGAAACCCATAAAGGGAGAAAACCACATCTTATTATTGTTGTGATGCAAAGGCAAGCTCCAACTCCCTCTCACCACTGATTTTCTGTAGGCACCAACCTAGAGGAGGCTCCTACCTCAATTCTGCAAGCTACAACTTGCAAGGAAGCTCCAAATCCCATCAATTTTCTGCAGGCACCAACCTACAGGAGGCTCCAACCTCAGTCAGCTACAACTGACATTTTTTCAAGCTACAACATGATGTGGAAGCACCAACTCCCATCTATTTTCTGCAGGTACCAACCTATAGGAGGCTTCAACCTCAGTCAGCTACAACTGACATTTATCAAGCTACAAATTGATAGGGAAGCTCCAACTTCCTTACTCTTTCAAAAGAAAAACATTTGCTGATTTACCTTGGATATCAGCTATATTCTATACCTTCTCTTCTGCTATTGATCAGTCCTCATATCAGCCCTGCATCATCTCTGCTTAGCCCCTCCTTCTTCTCTGCTCAGCTCCTCCTTCTTCTTGTCTTTTCTCCTCAATTCTTCATACTCTGCATTCTCTATATTCACACTCTCTAACCTCTTGCAGCTTTCTTATTTTCTTCAACTCTCTTTAATTCTGCTGCACACTCTCTTCTTCTCTCACTCTGTTTTTCGTAACATTCTCCCCTTGGATATTACCCTGTTTTATACAAAATAGCTTCATGGTTGTTTTTATTCTACTGGGAATTCGAAATGGATAGCCATGTCTCTTTGCCTTCCGCCTTCTCATCTCTGTTATCTTCTCATTCAGGAAATATAAATGTAGGTACCAATTTAACATTACAGTGGGATATGTTTTCTCTTCCGGAGACTTGCCAATGCATCACAACAATATAAATCAATTAAAACATTCACATTTCAATTACAATGAAAAATCCAGCTCCCTCATTCAGCCTCTTGGCTCGCTGCGCATTTGTCTTTTCTTTGACTGTGTCTTTGTCCCTTTCGACTCTATTTTTTTCCTTGTTCACTGTCGCAGGGTAACGGCCATATGCCATACATATGTAACTGTGATTGTGTGTCTGTTGTATATATATAACTGCTGATCTAGAAATCTAATTAAATACCCCAAATAAAATCAGAGTCTTGGCGCATATAAAAATGTCTCTCCATTTGCTTTCCTTGTGTTGGCAATTTGAATAAGTGAATGTGGTAGCTTATCTTTTGACATCTTTGATTTAAAATCAATCCCTAGTTCACACTCTTCATACACGGAAACTTTACCTGTTTCAAATCTATGGTTAAACCATAGTCCAACCCACTTCATAAGCCATCAAATGAATATTTCAACTTTGGATTACAACTCAATATATCATAAGACCAAAGCTTATCCTTTGCATATAACAATAATATGCTCAGCAAACAGTTTCATTTACACAAGGTTCAGCTTGCATTTAGAACTTGAAGTATAACTCATTTTTCCGCATATGTTAACCTATGTCGAGACTTTATATTGCACCAAATATCATATCTGACCCATGAAACTTTAATTTTATTTATCAATTTCGACTTTGATTTAACTAATGCTTTATCAATCCCGATTTTGGTTAAAACGTAGACTTCAATATATATATAAGAATTTGGGCCCCACTTGTAGAACTATTTCTATTCCCCGATGCGATGAGCCTCCTCCAATGAATTATGATTGCTATTACATCCTTTGTAATTTTCCCGATGTGATTGATCGCAATCGCATCCTTCTATAGGATGTTCCGATGTTCCGCCATTTTTTCGATGCGATGGCATACTTTAAGCCGAACTTCAAACACACATGAGTCACTGTGTATAATGAATCGGGTCCGAAATTCAATCGCAATCGAAACTTTTGTTAACAAGTTCCGATGCTATGCTCCTTCTCTGATGCGATGCAACACTGTTTACCGGAACTCAAACTCAACCATATATCAATCATGGTTTATAAACCCATCGGGTCCGGACTTCAATCGCAATCGCAACCTTTTGTTTACATGTTCCGCTGTCAACTTTTTTTCGATGTGATTGACCACTGTTCATTTAAATGTGCCGATGCAATTGGACTGGAACTTAAATCTATAAGATCATAATTTATAGACCCATTGGGTCCGGGCTTCAATCGCAATCACAACATCCATTGAGATGTTCCGATGCTCCGCTTTAACTTCGATGTTATTGATGAGTGTCCCACCATATACGACTTTGTTTGTATTAAGGCCGAACAATAAGGCGCCTTTCATATATGTATATAGTACTATTCATTCCTTTGAATATGAAGCGCAACATATAACGTATATGTATACATATATATCCTTTGGACCCTTCTGTATGTAATGCATTGCGCATATATATAGGTTTCCCAATTCCGCCTTTATTGTATCCTCCAGCTGTGGTAATGATTCTCGGAATTTACTATTTATGTATCCTCCAGCCTGGGTAACGATTCTCGGAATTTTTTGTAGAGGGGTCCCACCTTATCGTACTTCATATATAGTGCTTTGCGCATATATATATATATATATATATATATATATATATATATATATATATACTTTTCCGTCGTACTTCGTGCGTGTATCTATCGGGGCAGTGATTTCAATAACGGTTCGCCATGCCTCTCGCCCCGCCGTCTTCGTTTCTTCCCCCCCCACCGTTTCCTCGCTCGACCTCTACTCTTGAATTACTTCTGTTCCACACCATTCATGAAGTTTTCTTTCTGTTTTGTTTTATTCTTGGCTCACCTTATCACTCCACCATTCAATCGCCCATCGAGCCCATTCGTTAGTCCTCCATACGATATCTGTAATGATATCTCAAGGAGTTATCCCCAAACCTCACAGCTCTTACGAATTCCTCAATCTCAGATTCTTGCCCTTACATACTGAAGGCAATTCAAACCCACATTCTATTCAACTAATTTGATTCAAACTTTTTCGGTGCTTCTGTGGAACGCTGTCCCTTTGGATCGACCTTCCTTTCACACATATTAAGTCTTTACCATAGGGTTTTAGTCTTCAATCAAAGTCTATGCCATACACACTCAATTAATGAATAATTTCTCAATAATTCATCTGCAAACTATATTGAACCCATGTATTAAGCTCCTTCAGGCCCTTCCAATCTTTAGTGCTCTGTCTCTCCAGTTTTGCTATTAAATGGCCCTCTTCTACTGTCCTCACTACTCTGCAGCACCATCTCATCTGTCTCATGTTGCCTTTGTTCCTTCTATGTTGCCTCTGCTACCTCTTTTTGTTTCCCTACTTCTTTAAATGGCCCTGTCTCAACTACTCGACCCTCTCTACATCTTGCTGCTATGATGCTCTATTTGCCTTGTTGCTGCCTCAGTTGTTCCTCCTTTGCTATCTCCTTTTCCATTAATGACAAAATTTCCAACAGAATTAAGAAAATTCCTCTTTCCTGAGCTACTCACAGAAAGAGGTGGGATTCCTGCTCGGGAACACCCTACAAGCTCTGCTAAACAACCCAATCTTGCATAGAAATGTCCTAAGACAAATCTAGATCTAAACATATCAAGAGTTGCATAATCCAAATCATGCCTTCCATTGTGCCTTCACCTTCATTATATGCATGAGCCTTCCATAGCCTAGGCCCACTCCAATACTATGCTTAACATGTGGACAAAGTCTCCTTGTTTGATGGTTCTGTTGATCCATGCCCTCCATCATGTTCACATGGTGATTACCCTCTCCATCATGCATGCATTAAATGCACCACTTCCTCCACAATCTTATCATGAATGATCTCCTTTTAATGTATCATGATCTCAGTTGACCTTATCAAAGATCCATGTGATTTAATATTTAATATACATGATCTTCTTTGAGTGTTTCACTCTCCATAATATATCTCACAAATGAGACATGATCTCCATTAATGGAATTGCTCCACTACTCCATGATTCTAGATCTAGATAAAAAATGTCCACATACACACATAAAAGTTGATCTTATTTATCTTTGGGGTTTATGGGTCCCTCCACCCTTTTATTTACTTAATTTATTAAGAAAATCAAGGACTCTAATATTCCAAATGTGATCTTCAAATTTGGGAATATTACAGTCCCCCCGGAAAAATGTTGCTTTTCCTCAAGAAACTCAAAAAAGGTAGATGCACCAGCCATCTATTCCCCTCCAAATTACATCCACATAAGGAAGGCTTCTTCCATTTGCTACAATATATTATGCATGCTTGGTTCCATAGTTGTATCTCAGAAATATATGAGATGGCTTCCAAATGTATGGTTAGATGTCCTCCTCCCACCATGAAGCACAAAGTGACAATCATATGATATCCAACATCATCATAAATACATGGGAGACATAAAATAAAGTAGCTCTATCCACAAAGGAAAAGCTTCATCATACAATACATTCCTTCATCCCATGTTTCATGAATTTGATTGAGCATTGTTATGCTCTCATGCTTAACCCTGTTGGCCTTATTGGATCCAAACTTCATGATTCCAAATTTAGGAAAAAGAAGAAGGGAAGGAGTAACATGGGTAGACAAAGGTTTCAAACCATATTCTCCTAACAATAACCAACGGAGTAAGGCCCTTTTTTGCCATTCTTCATCTCCTCCATGTAATATGGATAAGCCAAACTCCCCCAAACACACCAAAATGAACATGCCATCCTTTGTTGCATTTTATTTTTGATGTTCAAGGCATGAATCAGAAAATTATAAGCTATTGGGTGGTAACCATACTCACCCAAGAGAAACCAATGCAACCATGCCTCCTTCTTCATTTCGTATGTGTTTTTCAAGGCATGGATCAGGAAAATAGGAGCCTTTGGAGAGTGATAGAAATCTCCCAATGGAAACCAACGTAACCAAGCATGCTAGCCCATACAAATCTGCAAGTGGTCATGCAACCCCTTGCTTATCATCCTTACCCATCCACTCCCATGTGGATGATGAATGAGGTATTTCATAATCATGGTATCCTCCCTTTGTAGAATACCATCCTCCCCAAACTATTGAAGGACTTTTCACTCCATGAAATGTTGAAGTGCACCTCTCATGAGATCTCTCAATAAGATTCTCCTTTCATCAAAGGCCTTCCAAAACCAATGAAGTTTTGGATCTACTGGAGATAGAAGTTTCTCTTTGAGCTGTGATATGCTCATTGAGAAAGGGTCATGTAGAAAGGAGAAAACGTTTCCCATCTCAAGATGTCTACCATTTATCATCTTCACCTCCATTGCTTCATGAATGAAGCTACCTTCAGAATGCTCCAAGAGTGATGAAGCCCCTTCTTTGTCACAACTACTTAGTGACAACGCTGTAGATCTACAGGGTAATACATATGCTGTCTCAAAGTAAGGCACAATACTGATCTTATAATCAACCACTGTACATAGGATAATGATAATCCCATTTTCTCAAACTCTACATCTCAAATCAAAGGGTTGAATGTAGCTCAACAATGATGAACAGGGATAGTTTTCAGTCTCCTCCTTGATTAGATCAAGGGTCCTCTGCACTGTGATATGTCTCTGCTTCAAATCAATATTTTGTTCTAACCCTTAGTTATGAATTGGTCTTGAAACAATATGTGATGAAATTCTATGCATACCTTGGATCAAATGATATGTGGGAACCTCTTGAAAGAACACAAGAGTTCCTCCAACCAGGAAAATAGTGCCTCCAACTATTGGTAAGAATGATGAATCCTTTTCTCCCAGTGTACCAGCACTGGTATCTTCCTCCTCCTCCTCATGCATCTACTGATCCATGCATGGGACTCCATATGTCAAGAGCTCAAGACTACCTTGCAAAGATGCAAGTGTCTCTTCTCCAGATACAAGTACTTCTGCAGCAGGTGGTGAAAGTAGTGACCTCTTGTCCAAAGTGATAAGATTGAAATTCTCCTTGGTTTCCATGGGATATGTCTCTTTATGGATCATCTCTATCTTCTTCTCATCAAACTTCTTCCTCAACTTGTGAAAGAAATCTGAATACTTGGTCACCTTTGCATGCTCTATGTGCCCAAACCACCAATATTCTACTTCATCTAAGCGATGAAGTGTTGCAATTTGAAAAACCTCTTCTTCAGCCACAAAATTCATCTCGAAAAATGAATCTAACTCCCTCCTCCAAGCCTTGACATTTCTTGAGGAAGATCCATCAAATGTAGGCAAATAGAATCTATTGTGCCTCTTCCTTCTATTGTTGCTATAGGATCCTCTTTCTTCTTTAATCTAGAATAATTTTTGGAGAGATAGCTTCTCCTTGAATGCTCTAGACTGTGCTTTGTACTCTTCAAGATATATACCAAGAGTCTCATGAGTCTCAGGTTCATTCCTTTATTCATTTCTATACCTTTCACCTTCTTCAAAAAGAGTGGGCATAGTGGATCTATGAGGAGATATAGGATTCTCCAGTCTTCTTCTCTGCTATTAGGAAGTGCTTTCCTCATCAGATATTCTTATTGGTTCTTCTCTCTATCCTTCCTTATTCATTTTATTAACCTCCTTGGAGAGATATTGCATGGATCTAAAGAAAGGAGTGATAGATTTCACATCCTCCATGATATATCTCATCTATCTGTTCTTCTTTCAATGCAAAAGATGAAGTGTCCACAATTTGAGCCAAAGATCATGCTCTGATACCACTGAAATATCCCAAAATAGGGAAAATCAACAAGGTTGGGAATATCTTATGATATCCCAAGATTGAAGATCCAGCAATATTAAAACACAATATGAGGAATGCAACTAAGTAAACAATAAATCTAAGTATACATCAGAATATGCAGAAATATCTGAGCCATTTTATTAATATTTGGGAGGTAAAAAATGCAAATACAATAATCCTCAAAATATGAGACACTCAAGCCACAAAATTAGCCTAGAATGACCCTGCAATCATATCCCAAGAGGAAATGTGTAACTGCTACTCTGCTGGAAGGTATACTATGTTGTCCCTACTACAGATGTAGGGAATGCAATTGTTTGTAAGATAGAAAGTTTGATCTAGGAAGAATGGGAGCTCCGATGTTGCTGAAATTGTAGATCTAGGCTCTATGATGGATTCCTAAGATAACCCTGGAAGGATTTCTCAAATCTGTAAGTCTAAGAAAACCTTCCCACTAGGGCTCCATGAATATTTTTTTGGGAATGAAGATCTAAAGCTAGATCTGATAATATGATGGCTACAATGATGTACAATATGATCTAAGCAAGAAGGGTTGATCCCTTCACTAGATCTCTGGGCTAAAATCTAGAGTTATAGCTACTCCAATATCCTTCACTAAAACTAGCTGCAGAATGAACAACAGCTTCAGAAAACTGCGCTGTGAGAGAGGGAGGCTCCTTTCCCCCTAGAAAAATATGTCAAATTAGCTCCTGGGTGATGGAAATAATAGATCCAATGTGAGGAGGTTATCCCTCACAGGATTTCCGCTTGAAATACTGCAATATTCCTTCCTCCAATAGATCTTCAAGGCTGAACTGCAAAATCCTTGAAGCGACTACTGCAACAAGGAGGAAAAACACCAAGGCCTGAATGCTGGATGTAGATCTGTTGCTCTTGGAAGACTAAAAATGAAGAACAAGCGGTAGGATGAATCCTCCATAGGTTTTCTAGTTGAGTGCTAGAAACAACCTCCTGAAGATGGCACCAACGCCTAATATGGAATGAAGAAAAATCCTCTTTCCCGAGCTACTCAAAGAAAGAGGTGGGATTCCTGCCTGGGAACACCCTACAAGCTCCGCTAAATAGCCCAAGCTTGCATAGAAATGTCCTAAGACAAATCCAGATCTAAACATATCAAGAGTTGCATAATCCAAATCATGCCTTCCATTGTGCCTTCACCTTCATTATATGCATGAGCCTTCCATAGCCTAGGCCCACTCCAATACTGCATTGTACATGTGGACAAAGTCTCCTTGTTTGACGGTTCTGTTGATCCATGCCATCCGTCATGTTCACGTGGTGATTACCCTCTCCATCATGCATGCATTAAATGCACCACTTCCTCCACTATCTTATCATGAATGATATCCTTTGAATGTATCATGATCTCAGTTGAACTTATCAAAGATCCATGTGATTTAATATTTAACATACATGATCTTCTTTGATTGTTTCACCCTCCATAACCTATCTCACAAATGAGACATGATCTCCATTAATGGAGTTGCTCCACTACTCCATGATTCTAGATCTAGATAAAAAAATGTCCACATACACACATAAAAGTGGATCTTATTCATCTTTAGGGTTTGTGGGTCCCTCCACCGTTTTATTTACTTAATTTATTAAGAAAATCAAGGACTCTAATATTCCAAATGTGATCTTAAAACTTGGGAATATTACAAGGTTAAAGTGTATCAGAATAAAGAGTATCAGAAGTTAAAGTGTATCACATGAAAGATGAAGTTTTAAAATAGATTGAAGATCAATTGCCAGCGTGAGGGACACCTCAATTAGCCAGCTGCAACACCAATCCAAATAACATGCTATTTAATTTGAATAAATAGAACAACTCGTAATTTGTTAAGCAACTGTCGCTATATTTTTGTAATAAGATATTTTATTTTCCAAAAAAACCTTTCTAGGACCATTCTATGATATTTTGTACTACTTTTTGTATAAATACTTCATCATTTGAAGTATTAATGTGGATTGATTACTGAAGATTTCTATAGCTGGAACATTCTGAACCTAAGGGTTTTTGTAATCAAATTCAACTCAGAAGACTAGATCTCAAGCAATAAAGCATCATATTACTGGATTCATGTGTTGGGCCACTGAAGTGAAGTATTTTCTACTGTTATCTGTCAATTTTATTATATTTTTCATCCATTAATAAATGTGTTCTAAATTTTTATGTAAAATCAGGAATTTTTATATCAGAATTTGTTAAAAGCACTCTGTTATTGACTGGTTTTCATTTAAATGTTTTATGCTGATATCTAGACTAGGGAACCCTTAATTTATCCCTAATTTCAATTGACCCCTACCTTTTCACTCCTTATCTAAATTAAACAATTCTTAATTGCTGTTTATCCCGATTAAAGCCACTTCTCCAATCATCCTTTGAAGATCTTTAGTGACTCTGCTATCTTGCCTTGTGAAAATTTGACTTTAGACCTTGATCCTGATCTTTATTCTTGACACATTGACTCCATATACCTAATGGATTATAGATTCATAGCTATCCATCTCATTAATTGATTTTCCCACCAAAACAAATCAAAACCTCGAAACCAATTTGCTCCATATAACTAGCCTAAAATCATATCTAAAAAAAAAGTTAAATCTTATAGAGAGAGCCCTCTCTGAGCCTTAGGAAGGGTAGATCCTAAATCTTAAAAGTAGGTTTGTGGTTACCTCTAATATTCTTTAAACTATAAATAAAAAATCTCACAACTTTGGGAATTATTCGAGTGATAATATACCAGTGACTCCACTGGGGAACTAACCAATCCTCATTTTTAAAATAGATCTTAAAGGAAATATTTTTATGATCTTTCCATCTTAAGACTGTTTTAATAAGTTGTGGGTATGTTTCTGTAAAAATTGTAATTCTAGCTTCCAGAAGAGTCTACTATACTAGGTCAAATCTAGATTCACAACCTGCTGTGATAGTAGATAATCCTGACAGAATTTGAAAAAATAATAAAAAAGCAGAGGATTTAGGTAATAAAGTTTCCTTAGTCAGAGCAAATTTCCTTCCAAAACAGTTATCAAGTGTACAAGATATAGAATTTGATTTAAATTTTGAACATTATTTATTCAGAAACAAATCAGAAAGTGACTTAAATA
Organism: Pinus albicaulis; assembly: GCA_034641835.2. NCBI lineage: Eukaryota > Viridiplantae > Streptophyta > Pinopsida > Pinales > Pinaceae > Pinus > Pinus albicaulis. The sequence continues at coordinate 956,419,224 of CM076581.1, read as the reverse complement.
GCATTGTTATAGATCATTTCTTTATGCTAAGCAGGAAACTGTTTTAGTAGATTCTGAATCAAATTTTTTTGAGGTTTATGATAAAATTGATGCAATAAATGCTACTATGTTTAAGGAAATAGATGAAGTTATTTTTCAACATTCAGTTGAATTGAGTGCTTTATCAGCATATACCCCTAAGCCCTCTACCACTCATTTAGATACCAGCCATATAGAATCTGAAGGTTCATCTCTATTTACCACCACATCATCAATTATTTCCACCACACTTCATTCCACAGATCCATTTGTTCCTAAACAACCATTTCAAACTAGAGTATTATTCCCATCCTCCACCACCTCAACTCTATCCACTAGTTTTTCTTCTGGATTTTCCAATACATCATTCTCATTCCCAAGCACCTCTTCATATTTACCAACTTCATCTTTTGATTTCTCAACCACATTTTCCAGTACATCTTCTTATATCTCAATCTCATCTGCCAGTTCTTTAACTACATCTGCACGTACCTCTAGTTATGCCCCAATTACTTCCAACTTACCTCCTAGCCAAGCTAGAATTCAATCCATGGCTGCTAGATATGCTCCCTTGGTCCTTCTAACACAATTACATGACATGCTCGAGGATTGTCAAAGAAAAATACATCAATTTGATGCAACCACTCACTACACTACCCGACAACATGTTAATAAGATGACATATTACTTTAAACTTCATGAAATAGATGAGTCTGATGTCCAAATGAGACTTTTTGGTCAAACATTAACTGGTGAGGTGAAAAAATGGTTTAAAGGTTGAAATTCTGGTAGTATTGTGGATTTAGCAGTTTTTCGTAGATTATTTATTAATAAATTGTAAAAGAAGAAAAATCCACTACAAATATTATTTTATTTTGAAAGCATCAAAAGAGCAGCTAATGAAACAATCCAAGATTATTATTCTAGATACAACAACATTTATAATTCAATTCCTGCTAATCTTAAGCTTCCTCTAGATTTTGTTCTTCTCAAATTTCCTGATGGATTTGATACAGACATAGCCTATCAATTGAGAGAGAGGAATCTTGAAACTTTAGAGCAGATGAAAAGTAATGTTGTTAGTGTAGAGGCAAATTTGTTGGCTAGCAAAGCTAGATTAAGGAATGAAAGAAGAGTAACAATAAAAGATGAAACATCTAGTTTAGATTTAAAAATAGATCAATTGGAAAAAACACTAGAAAGAGTAATGGATAGGTTAGATAATATGGAAAGAAAGCCACAATGGGATAACCAACAACATATTAGAAATCCTAATTTCAGGAAAAACGCAAACACTGGAAAATCTAGAGAATGAGCACCTAACCAAACAATAAGACCACCTTTCTAAGAGAACTATGCTGAAATTTCTCATCAAAATGAAGGTGATGAAGACACCATAAATCTAATGGGTATTCATGATGATAGCACCATATTTCTCACACAAAAAGACCAAGAGTTATATGATTTACAACAAATTCAATTAGATTCTGGTGAGTCATTTGATTACAAGCAAGGTTATGAGTTTGCTATCAATGAAGTACATAAGCAATATAACCTTAGGAGCAAGAAAAACATAGAGCCTTGGACTAAGAAATATGTCCAAACACAAACAAAGAAAACATTAGAAGCTCCCACCACTAAAGTTTTTCAAATTCTCCCAAGGAAAAACAAGAAAAATTCTAGTTCATCTCAAAAGGATTCAAATCCTAAAATTTCACCTAGTCCAAAAATTGTTGACATCATAGATGATGTTGTCCAAACATAAACAGATTCACAAAAATATGCTACTGTCAAGAAAACTAATTATGCTAAAATAAAAATTTTAGACTCTAAAACACCCACTATTGATCCAAAAGCTGCCACTGCTAAAGCAGATGCTAAAAATACAAAAGTTGCAAAAACATATACTGCTTTTCAAACTATTCCTAAGAAGAAAACTAAAAATATTAAGACCATATAAACATAAACAAAAAATGAAAAAATAGTTGTATAAAAAGAAGATAAACCTACTCAAACTACAGTTACTAAAGAAGAGCTAATCCAGCTAGGAAAATCACAAGCTCCATTTAATATCCAAGATGAAATTTCCAAATTAAAAATACCAATTCCTTTGACAAAATTGGTAAAACTTGATTTATACAAAACACCTATCACTGAAACTTTAAACATGAATGGTGGAGAAGATTCAGTAAATATAAGTGATGATCAACCAGAGTTATTTTTTGGTACTGATGTTAATGGAAAACACCAACATGGAGCTGTTCCACCGTTTTACATTAACTTAATTGTTCATTATCAAATATTACATAATGCAATGCTAGATTCAGGGGCTTCACACAATTTGATGCCAAAAGAAATAATGGAAACCATGAATTTAGATATCACTAGGCCTTAAAAAGATCTATTTTCATTTGATTCCACCAAAGTGAAATGTTTAGGTTTGATTAAATATTTATGTGTTACTTTAGTTCAATATACTGGTAAAAGCATAGTTATGGACATTGTAGTAGCTGACATCCCTCCCAAGTATGGAATGCTCTTATCTTGCTCATGGGGAGCTAAATTACAAGGATCTCTACAACGTGATATGTCATATGCAACAATATTAGTTTTTGGTCATCCAAAGAAACTTTATAGAGAAACATTGATGAAGTATATAGTGAGTAGTGTAGAAAGACCAAGAAATTATCCTATCTACTCTACACCTACTGACAAAGATTCATTCATTCTATGTAAATCTGAAACTGATATTGAAAACAAAACTGAACTAAAAGATAAAAACAAAGCACCAGACAGTGAAAACATCTTTCATGAATCATTATGGCACCTAGATTTTGATGGATCAGTCAATAAATTAGGATCAGGAGCAGGAGTTTGGATAAATAATATGGAAAAAAATAATGTAGAAGGTCATGCTTTCAGATTAAATTTTAAATGTACCAACAACATGGCTAAATATGAAGCTCTTATTTTAGGACTACAAATTGTTAGGAATTTAAGAGGTAAAAGAGTGTCAAGTATGGGAGATTCATAGTTAATTATGAACCAAATAACTGGAGAATATTCTATTTATAATCCAAGATTAAGCCGATATAGAGAAACTGTTTTAGATTTAATTAAGGAACTATTAAAATGTGATTTTTCTGCAATACCAAGAAAACAGAACATACAGGCTCACTGCTTAGCAACTTTTGCTAGTACCTATAATCTGAAATTTCAACAAAATCATAGATGCACTATAGAAGTTAAACACATACCTATAATTCCAGACAATCTTAAATATTGGCAAATTTTCTCACATGGTGAACAGATTTATCATTTCATGAACAATGAAGGAGAATTTCAGGGTTGTAATATAGACACAGATTGTACGATAAATCAGATCTTAGATAGTGAAATTGATTTGAATAAAATAGATGTAAATAATGTAGATTTTTCTAAACCTACTAAATTTAGTCAATCAGACATAGATAATTTAGAAAAAGTATAGATTGAAGAGTTAGTAGATGATGAATATGATATTTTGAACCTCAAAGACAACTTTTTACCAAAAGGATTAACCCCTTTAGGAAATCTATTTGACTCTAATGATGTTGCAAGAAAACCTAAAATGGAGCCACTAAGATTTGATATTGAGGAATGTAATATATGTACATAGTTAATACCTAAGCTAATTAAACTTTCAAAAGCTTTACCTTAGGAAGAAAAAGAAAAATACATAGCTCTTTTTAAGGAATTTCAGGATGTACTTGCTTGGAGTTATGAGGACTTAAAATCCTATGACACTAGAATAATACATCATAAAATACCTATAAAAGAATACCAAAAACATTTTAAATAGAAGCCAAGAAGGATCAATCCTGTTTTGATGCCTTTATTTGAGAAAGAGGTAAAAATAGTGTATGATGCCAAAATAATTACACCAATCAGATACTCTGATTGGGTTTCTAATCTAGTTCCCACTAGGAAAAAGACAGGAGAAATTAGATTATGTGTTGATTTCAGAAATTTAAATAAAGTTTCCTTAAAAGACAATTACCCTCTACCAAATATGGATCACATTTTACAGAGGGTGGTTGGATCTTCCAGAATTTCATTGTTAGATGGATACTCTAGATACAACCAGATTCTAGTCCAACCAGAAGATGAAACCAAAACTTCTTTTACTACTCCATGGGGCACTTTAATGTATGTAAAAATTCCTTTTGTGTTAATGAATGCAGGAGCCACTTTTAAAAGAGCTATGGATATAGCCTTTGCAAAGGAAATTCATGAATTCCTAGTAATTTATTTATATGACATTATTGTATTTTCAAAGACTGATAATGAACATTTAGATCATCTCAGATAAGTCTTTCTTAAATGCAGGAAATTTTGCATCTCTCTAAATCCTAAGAAGACTTTATTTGGATTGGAGGAAGGTAAATCACTAGGACATATTATATCTAAAGAGGGGAATAGGATAGACCCAACCAAAATAGAGGCAATTCTAAACATTAGTCCTCCTAGGAAAATCAAAGAATTACAATCTTTTCTAGGTAAAATTAATTTCCTTAGAATATTCATCTCAAATCTACTGAAATAATCAGAGAACTTAACAATATGCTGAAAAAATACTTAGTAATTAAATGGACTATTGAGGCCAAGCAATCATCTGAATCAATTAAACAAGCTTTAACAAAAACACCACTCCTTATAAGTCCTAACTTTAAGAAGGATTTCATTATTTTCTCTTTTGCTTCAGAACACACTATAGTGCAATTTCACTACAAAAAAATGACCAAGGTTATGAGAAGCCCATTGCTTTCTTTAGCAAGTCACTTAGAGATGCCACTTTAAAGTATAACATAATGGAAAAGTAGGCCATAACTTTAGTAAAGGCCATCAAAGACTTTAGAGTGTATATTCTTTATTCACATATCATTTCTTATGTTCCAAATGTAGTTGTAAAGGACATTATAACATGGAATGGGCCTGATGGTAAAAGAGGAAAATGGATTGCTAAAATTTTGGAATATGACATAGAAATCAAACCCACCAAACTCATAAAAGGTCAAGGTTTAGCCAAAGTCATGGCTGAATCAAATTTTCATGCTTTAGATATTAATTTTATTGCCCAAATATATGATCAGGAAGAGATGGTGACTCCAGATATCAGTGAAGCCTTTTCAGACTCACCATGGTATGCAGATATTGTATTTGTATTACTATATTTACAAGCTCCTCCTAGATTATCAAGAACAAAAGCTAGATTTTTAAAATTGAAGGCAGTAAGATTTTGTATCATAGACAATGTACTCTTTTGGAAAGATTATAGTGTAATTTTACTGAATTGTTTTCTTAAACAAGAAGCTGAAAAAGTTTTAGAAGAATTTCATGCAGGTGACTGTGGAGGACATCTCTACTGGAATAATACTATAGATAAAATCCTGAGAGCTGGTTTTTGTTGGGAAAAATACTGAGAGGCAGGGGGGGGGATGAATCAGTATTTAGAACTTACTGATAATTTTAAATTTTTCTTTACTGAATTCCATACGTGACTTTGATGAACACAACTCATGTATACAGGCACATATGCTGAAAGAAACTTGTGTATATTAATATAATTTTATTGTTAGAAAAGTTTTCAGAAACAATATTTAGCTCAACTTATCAGTCATGCATTTGTTTTTTAATCAGTAAATATGTGCAGTAACAACAAAATAAATAATCACACAAGAGAAACACACATGAACACCAAGATTTAAGGTGGAAACCCAATTCAGGAGAAAACCACTGCTACTGTCGTCTCTGTCTTCAAAATTTATTATATGAAAAATTGTTTACAATATTGTACTAATGCAGAATCATATCAGTACACAGGAATCTACCTATAAAAGGCTGCAACCTTCTCTCGTTTTCCAGCTGCAACTAGAAGGGAGTTACAACCCCCTGATCTTGTTTACCAGCCACTACTAGAAGGGAGCTTCAACCCCCTGATCAGAACACCAAATTCTACTTGCAGGAAGCTTGTAATTCCATACTGAAGGCTTCAACCTTTAGAATCACTGTAGACCACGTTTCATCAATTTTCATACTAGATTAAATAGCTTCAACACAACCCTTTATAAGGAACAATAATAATAACCTTCACTCAATACTTCAATAAGAACAGTGAAATCACTGTAACCAAAATCAGAAATAATACAGACTTCAAAATCAGTATCTAAAATCAAATTCAACCCTAAATATTCATTATGTCAAAAAGCATACACTACTTTGCTTCACTGAACCCACGTGTATACGTGCTTTGCTTCACACTGTTATCACCCAAAAAAAATTTCAAAATAGCATTGTGTCAAGTTTGTTTTTGGTCATGGTTCAAAATTGGGTTTAGAAGTCAATTTAGATTGGATCAAGGGTAGATTTTCATAAGTTCAAAGCCCATCCTTAAGTTCAAATCAAGTCTTTTTTAAGGTCCATTTATTGTCAAGTATCCATAATTTCCATTTGTGGGTCATTTCCTAAAGTTTCATTTCAAAATGGTGCAATTAGCCAAGAAACCTTGTTTTCATAGCACCACTAGTTCAAAAAATTTGATTTGCGCTACGAAAGTGCTAATAGTTTCGTAGCGCAAATAGGGAAAAATACACTGTCACCGCTACGAAAGTGCAGTGTCTAAACTGTCTTGTCATTTGAGCTGAAATATGTCAGAATCCGTTGGGAAATGGTATGTTAGTGGTATGATGAGTTAGTTAATGATGAGATTCAGTGTACTTACCCACGTTGCAGTCATCATGTTCATGATAGGGTATGAATGAGGCATTATTCAGTTATGAGATGATATTTTAAATTCAAAATCTTGCCTAATTGGTCATTCTCGTTTCCTTTGCCTCCATTCGAGTGTCTAAGCTCTGATGTGTCAAGCCAAACTTGTGCTTGTTCCATACAAGGGTTTTATACATCTTAATCAAGTAAGGCTGATATAAACCAATCAAGCGAGGCTGTTGTTTCACATATTCAAGCTAGGCTGATTCAATTTATCAAGCGAGGCTGATAGGTTTTCTGTGAAACATGGCAGAGGAAAAAAAATTCCACAGAGGGGGACACTGCTTGAGACATGAGCCTGAAGATCTGAAGGCCATAATTTAAGACCTAGCAGTGATGGAGGTGTTCAAAAGAGTAGGTTGTATTCAGTTTTGTGAAAATTTGCAGGGTTGCCACACACAAGTTTTCAAAGAATTGGCCTTGAACTTCAATGGAACAACTAACAAGGTTGGGATGCTAAGTGTGTCAATTTCACCAGAGGTTATTGCTGCTATGAAAGAGATACCAAGAGGTCAAGAAACTTGGTTTAAAGGTTTCAAATTTGGAATGAAGAAATGTAAAGAGTTTATGAAACCTGAGTATGCAGATATGGACCTCAATAAGGCTATCCCTAGAAGCTGCATCAGAGACACTTATGCAAAGCTGATGCTCAACATTCAAAGATATTTTTGTTGGGAAAAATACTGAGAGGGGGGGTGAATCAGTATTTACTGCATATTCAAAACTTTTTACTTTTTCTTACTTCTAAAATCCATACGCTACTTTCTCGAAGCCAACTAGCGTATACATGCGGATATCCTTCATAAAACTCGCATATACACAGAGATCTAATTATGCCATTAATTCTTCACTTATATCATTCCATAATTCATTCATTAGATGTTCTATAAACAGTAAACATGTGCAGTAAGAACAGAATAAACCATCACACATAGCATCACACATGAACACCAGGATTTTAGGTGGAAACCCAAGTCGGGAGAAAACCACCGCTGCAGTTGCTCAGCCTTCAATATTTTATTATAGAGAAAACATTTTACAACATATGTGCTGGCGCAGACTCCTACCAGCACGCAGGCACCCACCTGCGCTCGTTTACCAGCCTCTCCTGGAAGGGAGCTCCAACCCCCTGACTCGTTTACCAGCCTCTCCTGGAAGGGAGCTACGACCCCTCGATCTCGTTTACCAGCCTCACCTGGAAGGGAGCTACGACCCCCTGATCTCGTTTACCAGCCCCACCTGGAAGGGAGCTACCACCCCCTGACTGAAGGCTACAACCCTCAGCACCACCTTGGACCACGTTTCATCAATTTTCACACTGGATCCAACAACTTCAATAGAACACAACTTGCAGGCCACGTTTCATCATATTTTTAGACTGGACCCTTTCCATACTTTTAAGCACAGTCAACCATGAAACAGATACATATAACTCACTGACAGATATCAGTAAACCAGCAGAACAGATCAGACATTTCTTACCACAGACTTCAGCAAACCCTAGTTTGCATACGCACTTTCCTTTCACTGATGTCGCGTATATACGCACTTCCGTTCACATAAACCAGCGTATACTTCTGTACATATTACAGAGCTAATTTCATTGCGCATACGCGCTTTCTCTTCAGCGAAGACGCGTATATACGCGCTTCCTCTGTGGCGAACTAGCGTATGGTTCTTCAGACATTTAGGTCATTGCAATTCTTCAGAACAGATACATCACACAGATTTAACCCTTTACTTCAGACAGATGTTTGCCTTATCTCAAATCTAATCATTCCATAAATAGATCTAGCAAATATAGATACATTTCAGAACTAGATATCCCGCTTCATCATTTCTTCATAGGTGCATCATAGATTCAGATCTATCATCAAACCTTTACCCTTTCCATACAGATATACTTCACAGAGAAGTATTCATTCAAGCTCGGACATCTTGCACCCACACTCATGATTTGCACAATGAATTTCTTCTCTTTATATAGGTTTACCCTTTTTCAATACCATGAGCCCTTTTTTCAATACCATGAGCCAAAACAATACCATGAGCCCAAAACTACATTACTTCCGATGGTATTCCTGGACGGGGTCATTTAGACGAATCATTACCCAATACAATGGGTCAATACCATGGTGGTTACCCCTGGTTTTGCACTTTATGAGCGCTTTTTCCCATACGCGACTTGGCACGTACTTTACCGCGTGCATACGCGACTTCTCCTAGGAAAATCCGTGTATGCCTTGAGACATACTCTTTTCATCATAGATCTAGCACATATTGAATTCCTTTCTTCATTACCTTCTGTACTCTCTGTAGATACATCAGATTTTCATCTTTAAACAGGTTCATCAAGACATATTCTATCAAGCACAACTTCATCAAGTAAGTTGCCATCATCTTCATCAGGTGGGTTTCCATTCAAGGACAACACTCAACATCATATTGCTTAACAAACATCATTTCACATCAGATTTACATCATTTACCAAGTCCATCAGGTCAAGAATAACTTTTCCATCAAGGAAAACACATTCCAACACGCTCATGTCTTCATCTTCATTCAGTGGGTTGCCATCAAGGACAACATTCTGCATCATATTGCCAACAATCTCCCCCTTTGGACTTGATGGCAACCACGATGGTGTTTGATCACCACAACAGATAGGTATATTAAGAATACAATGACACCATGTCACTCTCCCCATTCTTTGACATCATTCTTTCTCTTCATTCAAACACCATGTCACTCTCCCCCTTTGACATCAAGGGCAAAGGGTGGATCAAAACCAACATACTCTCCCCCTTTTCTTCGCATGTGGAAGAACCGTTCTCCAGATCTGATATATACTGAAGTGACCAAGCTCCCCCTGAGTTCATGCTGAATCTTCAAACATATTTTCCAATGAAGTATATGACTCTATGAACTTCCTATCACCAATGACTCATACTTACATCAAAGATCCATCCAAGTGGATTTACATATGAGACTTAACTACCCAACCAAGTGGGTTTACAAATTTGACTCAGCTACCCAACCAAGTGGGTTTACAAAATTTGACTTAGCTACCCAACCAAGTGGGTTTACAAATTTATCAAGTCCTTTCATGACTGAATATTACAATTTTACATCATGGGTCTCAACAAGATCTTTTCATCAAATTACAAATATGACCATTTATGACCAACACCAGAAAGTCCTCAAGAAAGAGAACATATTTCAGAACCATCATAATGCCAACAATGCATTATACTCAACAAAGCTAATGCTCCCCCTGAATCTGTGCATCCAAGTATCCTTTTCATATGACTAAGGCTCCCCCTTAGTTTGTGCATCCCCAAACAGAAATTTTTCAGCAACCAGACATACGCGGTTTTATGTGCATGAACTCGTGTATATACATGACTGTGTTTCAAGAAATCCGCGTATCCAATACCATATTCTATATTTTAACCAGATCTGATCCTATGTGAGACAAAGATAGTGTTCAACTTCTTTCTAAGATATTTGAATGCTTCCCAGAACATCATCTTCACATAAGTGTCAGGAAATCATCCATGTGGTCCAACATCACCATGATCTTCAAGATTTAACATGAAGTAACATATGTAGGCAAAAGATCTCAACGATAGTAACAAACTCTGCATGATCTATTCTTATTTCTGAATCAAACGACATCCAACTCATCCATGTGTGAGCACAAAAGATACTTATCAGCAACCAGGGCTCAAAATCTCATCATAATAAACCATGTACCAAGTCATCATCATTTGAGCATGAGTATCACACAAACCAAAGAATAAGCAGTCATATTGCCAACAATGCAATCATTAGTATTCAGCCTGTTGCTCCCCCTGAACCAGTGCTCCTCCTTAACTTGTGCAACCTGAATATGTTCATCAGCAAGTCATCAGCAACAATCTCTGCATGAACTGTCCTTATCTCCGAATTATAAGACTTTCATCTCAGCAACAAAAACTCTTCATCAACAAGCAAACAGGACTCATCCATAATCTTCAACATAAGAAACCATGTATCATATCATCATTATTTAGAACTGAGAAACTAAGATGATACAGAGTCACGCTATTACCGGCCGTACTGATGCTCCCCCGAACCTCTGCTTTCGCATCTTCGGCCTACCATATAACTCTCTTATCATCAATGACATACCCTCGTGTCTCGGGCTGAACCGCTGCGTGTATACGCGATTTTGTTAATAGAATCCGCGTATGGAAAGTGAAGCATAGAAATTTTTCACATTCCTTCATCTCCCCCCGAACTTGTACTTCGCGTACCGTTTTCTTCACACGTATGCTCTCACGAAATACATATAACCCGAATATAAAATCAATCATGAGAGACATCATACATTTCTCCCCCGTGACGATACATTACTAACCATCTCAGAATGTATCCTACATCATTCCCGTGCCTCAATCGAAGTAAGCTTCAGAAGCGATGATCATAAGAGGGTCAAAAAATCCCTAAGATGATCGGTCTTCCATCTTTTTCCAGATTTGTTTGAACTTTCTATTTGTGTGCCGGAAGTTATCCAATTTCTCATATCTGTTCAACCTACATTCCTTTTCTACATGTCCATACTTGTTACAAGAATAAAATCTCATGTGTCCAGAGAAATAAGCATAAGAATCATAATGAGTATTTCTAATCTTCCTCCTTTTACAATCAGCAGCTTTATGTCCATACTCGTTACATGAGAAACAATATCCCTTGAAGAAACCAAAGTACCTTTCTGAATAGAATCTGTTTGATTGTGACTGAAATGATCTGCTCCTGCAATTTGCTGCAACATGCCCATAATTATGACATTTGAAACATTCAACATTATTGACTGATTTCCTTTGAGATTTCAACATTGTTGGTTGAACTTTTGTTTCTTTCAACACTTCAGGTTTTGCATTGTATGAAAAGAATTTTTTGACTTCCTTGGGAGCTAGGATTCTCCTCTTTTGCAGCCAGTTATGGCATGGAAACCAAGACCATCCCAAGTTTGATGGTATGAGACCTTGATTTCCGGTATTTTCCAAAATGTTAGGGCCTATCTTTGAAACCTCAAAAATCTTAACCTTTTCTTCTAATTTACCTTTAGGAATGTTTGCATTCTAACCTCCAAGGCTTGACATTGCTTCACAAGCTTTCTTCTTTCTTTCCATCCTTCTACTTGATCCTTCGCATTTAGAATCTCTTCTTTCAACCAATTTTCGTTTTCTTCACATGTTTGTTGCAACTTCATTCTTCTTATTTGATTTTTCCGCATCTTCTTTGGAGAGAGATGATTTCTGCCTGCTGCCTTCCTTTTCAAATGGTTGTAGAGGTTCCTCATTCTTTCTTAGTTGATGCTGCAAGATCTACTTATGTGAGATGCATTGCAAAATGCTCAAGTCCTTCATTCTTCTTGCTTGATTTTTCGAGATCTGCATTTAGATCGTTGATTTCTGCTTCTAGTTCTTTAATTCGATTGGATGCATAAGTATGAAACCTTTGATACTTGTCCACCTGTCCATTCAACATTTATATTTGTTCTTTCATTTGAGAGATCATCTCTTTGTAGATAGAATCTTTCTTATCAATTTATTTTTGTTGTTCTTCAACTTTGATCTTGATAGCTTCTTCTAGATCCACTATCTTCACTATCTTCACTATTGTTTGCACAAAGAAGAGTATTACAAGGACCCCAATCACTATCTGATTCATCTTCTTCAATTTCTGCTATAAAAGTTTTCTGAGATATCTTCTTGTTTCGAGTAGCCTTCTTCTTTTGCTTCTTTTCCATGAGTACTTTCAGATTATGGTCAGAATCTTCTTCATCTTCACTGGACACTTCATCATCATCTTCATTTGCATAATAACTCTTCCTCTTTTCAAATTTTTTCCCTTTACCATGTTTTTCTCTATAAGGACATTTAGCAGCATAGTGACCAACTTTTCCACACTCAAAACATTTGAAAGGAAGCTACCTTTGAATCTTCTTCCGCTCCGCTGAGTTTCAAATCGCTTTTCTCCATCGTATAGTTGGATTCTTTGAAAACTTTTCTTTTCCCTTCATAGACACTTACTTGTGCCAGCTCGATTTGAGAAGGAACTCTCGTCTCATTTCAAAAGCAGTTAGAATGCCATGTAGTTGAACAATAGTAAGAGTTTGCAGATCTTGCCTTTCTTCAATAGCTGATACTTTTGACTCAAATTTTGAAGTCAAAGATCTTAAGACCTTTTCTACCAGAGTAGTATCGGTTATGGTTTCACCCAAATTTCTCATTCAATTTACAATATCATCTAGACGTAAGAAGAAATTGGAAATACTCTCATCACTATGCATCTTCAAATTTTCATATTCAATTCTGAGTGTTTGGAGTTTTGCATTTTTTACCTTTGTATCTCCTTCATAGCTTAGAATTATTTTGTCCCATATTTCTTTAGCTGAATTTAGCTGCATCACTTTGGAAAATTCTGGTTTAGACATGCTTCCCAATAAAACATTGACTGCTTTGGCATTGATTTCATATTTCTTCCTTTCTACTGCATCAGTAGGAATACTTGCCGGATACGGATACCCTTCTTCCACGATTGCCCACACTTCTGCACCAAGACTTTGTAAATATGCTTTTGTTCGTACCTTCCAGAATATCAGATTACTTCCATTGAATAGAGGTGGCTTTATAGACATTACTCCTTCATGACTTCCCATTGCGACAGATCTCCTTCAAGCGATCAAGCTTCTGCAGAAGGACTTGCTCTGATACCAATTGTTGGGAAAAAAACTGAGAGGGGGGGGGAATCAGTATTTAGGGCATACTCAAAATTTTTACTTTTTCTTACTTCTAAAACCCATACGCTACTTTCCGGATACAGACTTGCGTATATACGCGGATACCCTTTATGAAACTCACGTATACACAAAGATATAATTATGCCATTAATTCTTCACTTATATCATTCCATCATTCATTCATCAGATGTTCAATAAACAGTAAACATGTGAAGTAAGAACAGAATAAAACATCACACATAAGCATCACACATGAACACTAGGATTTTAGGTGGAAACCCAAGTCAGGAGAAAACCACCGCTGCAGTTGCTCAGCCTTCAATATTTTATTATAGAGAAAACATCTTACAACATATGTGTTGGCGCAGACTCCTACCAGCACGCAGGCACCCACCTGTGCTCATTTACCAGCCTCTCCTGGAAGGGAGCTCCAACCCCCTGACTTGTTTACCAGCCTCTCCTAGAAGGGAGCTATGACCCCCTGATCTCGTTTACCACCCTCACCTGGAAGGGAGCTACGACCCCCTGATCTCGTTTACCAGCCTCACCTGAAAGGGAGCTACGACCCCCTGACTGAAGGCTACAACCCTCAGCACCTCTATGGACCACGTTTCATCAAATTTTCACACTGGATCCAAAGCTCCTTTTAGGACACCACTTGCAGGCCACGTTTCATCATATTTTCAAACTGGACCCACTCCATAATTTTAAGCACAGTCAACCATGAAACAGATACATATAACTCACTGATAGATATTTGTAAACCAGCAAAACAGATCAGACTTTTCTTACCACAAACTTCAGCAAACCCTAGTTTGCATACGCGCTTTCCTTTCACTGATGTCGCGTATATACGTGCTTCCGTTCACACAAACCGGCGTATACTTCTATACATATTTCATTGCGCATACGCGCTTTCTCTTCAGCGAAGCCACGTATATACGCGCTTCCTATGCGGCGAACTAGCAGATGGTTCTTCAGACATTTAGATCAATGCAATTCTTCAGAACAGATACATCACACAGATTTTTACCCTTTACTTCAGACAGATGTTCGCCTCATCTCAGATCTAATCATTCCATAAACAGATCTAGCAAATACAAGTACATTTCAAATATAGATCCCCTTCTTCATCATTGGTGCATCATAAATTCAGATCTATCATTCAACTGTAACCCTTTCCATTCAGATATCCTTCAGAGAGAAGTATTCATTCAAGCTCAGACATCTTGCACCCACACACCTCATTTGCACAATGAATTTCTTCTCTTTATATAGGTTTACCATTTTTCAATACCATGATCCCCTTTTTCAATACCATGAGCCCAAAACTACATTACTTCCGATGGTATTCCTGGACGGGGTCAATTAGACGAATCATTACCCAATACAATGGGTCAATACCATGGTCGTTACCCCTAGTTTTGCACTTTATGAGCGCTTTTGCCCATACACGACTTGGCACGTACTTTACCGCGTGCATAAGTGACTTCTCCAAGGAAAATCCGTGTATGCCTTGAGACATACTATTTTCATCATAGATCTAGCACATATTGAATTCCTTTCTTCATTACCTTCTGTACTCTCTGTAGATACATCAGATTTTCATCTTTAAACAGGTTCATCAAGACATATTCTATCAAGCACAACTTCATCAAGTAAGTTGCCATCATCTTCATCAGGTGGGTTGCCATTCAAGGACAACACTCAGCATCATATTGCTTAACAAACATGATTTCACATCAGATTTACATCATTTACCAAGTCCATCAGGTCAAGAATAACTTTGCCATCAAGGACAACACATGCCAACACGCTTATGTCTTCATCTTCATTCAGTGGGTTGCCATCAAGGACAACATTCTGCATCATATTGCCAACAATTTTACATGTGAAGGAATATATCATAAGGTTTACACATATCATTTCAAGTTGCTTTTGCATTTCACTGGTAAGATTTCACTCGATTTTCCTTTTTATCTACATCAGAGTCTTGCAAAAATGGTTGATAATGTACAAGCCAAATCTGAAGGTTTTGAAACATCTTTGTTTCATCATGGTTTGATGAATTTATTGATTTTTAATGAGCTTTAGAAGATAGGCAGGGATTGGTCATCCTTTTTGTTTATAAATGGTTTTCAATTGGAAACCCTAACTTGTTTATAAATGGTTTTCAGTTGGAAACCAGTAGCAGAGTCTAGTTAACCTATGGTTGTAAAACCAAAGGAATTTGCAAAACTAAAGCCAAGGAAAAAAGTTGAGAAAAAGACAGAGCAGACACAAGTGCTTGATACACCAACTCCATCACCTGCAAAACAAAGGTCAAAGGTTGTCAAAGAGGAAAAATAGAAACAAGTTGTCAGCAAGCAGGAAATCAAAAGAGTAACAAGAAGCCAAACAGTGGCATTAAAGGGCAAGACAGTTGCTACAACTATAAAGGACAACCCACTAATAAACATCAATTTAGATGACATCCTGCATGCTATTGACATAGAGGAGACACCCATTGTTCAAGATGAGTTCATTGGAGAAGATGAGCATAAATAGAAAAAGGCTAAGTCTGCAAAGAAGCTTGAGTTTGAGGGTGAAAATGCAACCTTCATCTTTCAAGCAAGAAAACCTATAACTAGGCATGCTAAGAAACTTAAGGAAGGTAGCAAGGAAGTTCAAGAAACTATTGAGACAACTAAAGCCCCTGAAGAAGTGGTTGATCTGTCATCACCTACAATAAAGCATGCAGCAAGTAGAACAAAGAAGGAAAAGAAGAAATGACAGAGTTTAAACATCTTGAGGAGAAATTGAGGTTAGAAAACCAAGAAATTGTTTTGATGAGAAAGAGGGCTATAGAGCACAGTGTTCAGAAAGTAGAGTTTAAAAGAATGAAGGCACTGTGGGAAGGTAAAACTGGTTCTATTTCTGAAACTCCAAGTAGTGCAGAGCAATTTTTCACATGGACAGTCCCAGTAATAAAGGAAGCCAAATTTGTCAGAGTAATAAATACTCACTAGAGAGCTAATAACAGGAGACTTAAAGATCAAGTGGAGGACTTTGAGTAGCAGTTGAGATTGATTCAAGATGAGTTAAAGAGAAAAGGTGTGAAAATGTCAATCATTGAAAATTCAAAAGCTAAATCAAGTGAACATGAAGAAGGGACCTCGTGAAGGCTGAAATAACTGTGTTTTTAGTCATATGGCTTTTTGATATGATGGAATCAGTTTTATTTTGAGTTTTGGTACATTTGAAATTTTCATTTTGGAAAATTTTGGACAAAACTGCCCACTCAGCAGTTTCATAGTGCAGACAGTGTAAAAAGGGAGAAAAGTGCTACGAAACTGCTGTAGCAACTTTTCTTGCCCCTTTTCATAAAATTTTGGGGGTAAAAACATGAATCAAGAAACTAAAAATGCTGAGGAGGATGTATTTAAAGATAATTAAGTTCTTTTTGGAGGAAATAGTTCAATATTTTGAAGAAAAAAGGGTAAAAGAGCAGTGCTACGAAAGGTGCTACGAAACTGTGTTGTTTTTGTAGTGCAGTCTATTAGAGCTCATTTGAACAGTTTGAAGATGGTTTTGGATAGTTGGAGTTTAGGGAGGATTTTTGGCAGGTGTTACTTCAAATTATAACAGCAAAGGACCTCGAAATAATGAGTTCGTGATGGTCATAATGTTTCAAGAGTGCAAAAGACCCTATGCCTAGAAAACGGGGGACTGTTTCCTACTTTGATGGAGATCAACATTATGAGCATAAAGATTTGAAGCCTATCATCCAAATTTTACCATGTGTAAATACACTCGGAAAATGATGTAATTTAGTTTATATAAGGTTTTTATGGATAGAGATAATGAGTTTGAATCCTATTTTTAATAGGACTGTTTAGTAGATTAGCTATCTTTTTGTAATAAATACCATGTCATATGGTTATGCAAGGTGTCAAGAGTCAGGAATTCGATGTATCTAGCACAAGATAAGATTATCTCATGTTGTAAATGGTCTATAAAGGACCAAGAATTTGAATGTATCCGTGTTGGAAATTTTTAGCAAACTACTGTGCTTATTGTAATTGACTAGTTTTCAGCTAATGCATAAATTTCTACTTATCCAACTTGAGATTCAGAAGGAGTTCTAGTGTGTTCTTGTTCTAATTGCATTTTTTATTATCCTATTGCATTGATGTTTGTCTATGTTACTCAGAATTCATCTTTTATGCTCTGAATTCCTATATAGATAAACTGAATGTGTTTTTTTTTACAGTTTCACATGTGTATCTCCTGACTAAAACTTTGATATGCCTCAACTTCCATGTTAAGTATATTTATTGGTTTACTGAAAATATTTTGACTCCATAATCCAAATGTGTACTTGATGATGTGATTTTCAACGTACATTTATCTTATATCTTATTATTACCCCACATAGAGTTAGCCTTCTATATTTTTATCAAAAATCGTTAACCCTTTGAGAGATCCCTCTCAGGTTGAGGAGGCTAAGCCTCAATCAAAATATTGGTTTGAAATAGTTACATGAGATTGATTTTATTAGCAGCCTATCAGGTCTAATTTTGTGATAACACACACCAACCTGCGTATATATCTTTGAATACTATTTTTTAGAATATAATCTGCCTCAGATCTAGATCTGAGTCATTCAATCATATATATTTTTAGAATTGCAGAAGCCTAGATCAGTCAGTCATCATAACAGATATTTTCTCATTCATTGATCATATTTGTATATAATAATCTTATTAGCATATACAACAATCAAGCAACCCAAACCTACATGAATAATTCATTGACAAACAATAGACCAATAGAAGTAATAACAGAAAACCTCTGCAATATGCTTCTGAAAACCCTAACTTCTATACGTGCCTTTTTTGAAGCAAATCGGCGTATATACATGCTTTTACTGAGACGAACTAACTTATAGATATGTAAATATTAATTTAGCATAATTTTTTCAGATCTATAGAACTTACCCAGATTTCTTCACTCCTCTTTAGCAAACATGTGTCAGTTCTTAGATCTAATCATATCTTCAATGGGTCATGCAAGAACATAGTCATTTCAGGTCTAGAGATCTTGATCCATCAATCTATCCAGGGGTGCATCATAACTTCATATTTATCAATAAAACAGAGTTCAACCTATGCAAATATACTTCAGAGAGAAGTATTAGTGATATCCCTTCCACATGCACACTTTTCACTATGATATTCTTCTCCTTATATAGATTTAGCCTTTACCAATACCATGAGTCAAAACCACACAGCTACCGATGGTATTCTTGGAAGAAATCAAATAGATGATATGGCACTCAAACCTGTGGGCTAATACCATAGTAATGACCCCTGGTATTATCCTTTTGGAGCGCAAAAGGCATACGCAACTTGGATTGTTCTTATCCGCATATATATGGGACTTATCCTATAAAAACCTACGTAAACAATATTCAATATGAATATTACCAAATATTATATTGGAATTACACATTTCTTCTGATGGACTCCTGAGCTTCTACTAAAGACATATACTCCATATTTTACCAAAGACTTTCCATCAAGGACAACATATTAAGACATAGGAATTATATTTCCAAAAATCTCCCCCTTTATACTTGATGGAAAACATGATGGTGTTTGATCACTACAACAGACAGATATATATAACCATTATTCAAATTCTTCAAACACCCAAAAATTCTTCTCCCCCTTTGACATCAAGAGAAAAGTGCAGTATTTTGATCATGCTCCCCCTGAGTGTATGTTGAATCTTCAGATATTTTCAATGAATTACATGACTCTGTAACTCAACCAAGTATGACCTTTCCTATCACCAAGGACTCATACTTACATCAATGATCCAACCAAGTGGAATTACATATTTGACTCAACAACCCAACCAAGTGGGTTTACAAAGTAGAACAAGTCTGTACATGACTGAATAGAACAATTTACATCATGAGAGTTAACATCCCCTTTCCATCAAATTACAGAAGTAATATGTCATTAACAGGACCAAAATATCTCAAGAGAGATATCATATATCAAAAACCAATCATAATGCCAACAATGCATCCTTTTCAGCAAGACAGGTGCTCCCCTTAAGCAGATCCACCCTGAACACCTTCAACAACCAATTCATTCAAGCATCTTCATCAGAGAATGATATAAAGTATGAATGTTGGAACAAAAACAGATATTACCCAACATTACCACATCTATTCTGAGTGCTGACGCATAGAATTTCTGTCAGCAAAACCCATACGTGGGCTTGTGCACATAAACTCACATATATACGTGATTCATCTTTACGAAACATGCGTATCAAACTTAAACTTCTGAAATTAAGAAGATTTGACCAGAGTGGAAGAGACAACTCCCAACTTTTGTTCGAGGTATTCGAATACTTCCCTGGGAAGAGGTTTAGTAAATATATTAGCAACTTGTTCTTTGGAGGGAACATATTCCAATTTAACCTTTTGTTCAAGCACTTGTTCAGGTAGGAAGTGATACTTGATAGGAATGTCCTTAGTATTGGAATGCATAACATGATTCTTTGAGATACTAATAACACTTGTATTATCACATAAAATGGAGATGGGAGGTGAAAATTTGATTTTAATTTCTTGTAGAGTCTGCATCATCCAAAGGAGTTGAGTGCAGCATGATGTGATAGCCATATATTCTGCTTCTGCTATAGATAAGGCATAACTTTGTTTCTTACGGAATAAGATACTAATCGGGGCCCCATATAGAATGCACCACCACTAGTCATTTTTAGAACATCAACATTTCCAGCCCAATCTGCATCTGTGTAAGCATGAAGAGTGAGCTCAAAATTATTTGGATACCATAGACCAAAGTCTTGAGTCCCTTGTAGATATTTAATTATTATTTCTACAGCCTGAAGATGAGACTCTTTTGGATTAGCTTGGAATCGTCCAACATTCCCAACTTCATGCATGATATCTAGTCTTGTGTCGGTTAGATAAAGTAGACTTCCAATCGTGGATCTATATTATGGTTGATTTACTATGAGAGAATCATCATGAGAACTGAGGTTACATCCAGTTTCCATTGGCGTAATCACAGGTTTGCAGTCTTCCATACCATACTTCTTTAAAATTCACTTAAGATATTTTGCTTGTGATAAAAATATGTCATCTGTTGCTTTTTGCACTTGTAAGCCAAGAAATAATGTTAGTTCCCCAAGTAAAGACATTTCAAATTCTTGCCGCATAACAGAAGAAAATTTCTGACTCATGGACTCTTCATTACTTCCAAAAATGATGTCATCAACATATACAACTACAATCAATAGTTTATCATTCTCTATTTTTGTATATAAGTTACTATCAGCAGATCCCTTTGTAAAACCTTGTTGATGAAGATATTTGTCAAGACGATAGTACCATGCTCGAGGAGCTTGTTTAAGACCATACAAACCCTTTTTAAGTTTACAAAAATTTTTTTCATCATTTCCTAGAATGAATCCTTTTGGTTGTTCTATATAAAATTCTTCTCCTAGATCACCTTTCAGGAAGGCAGATTTAACATCCATTTGGTAAACTTTGATTTGTTGAAAACTTGAAAAAGCAAGAAACGTTCTTATGGCTTCAAGTCTATCTATAGGAGCAAATGTTTCTTCAAAGTCTATACCTTCTTGTTGAGCATACTGTTTACAAACAAGTCTAGCCTTGTTTCTAATAACATCTCCATTTTCATTTAACTTGTTGTTGAATATCCATTTTGTTCCAATCACATTTTTATCATGAGGTCTTAGAACCAATTCCAAAGTATGATTCTTTTCAATCTGATCAAGTTCTTCATTCATGGCTTGAATCCAACATTCATCTTTACTAGCTTGATTGAGATTATGTGGTTAAATAGTAGATAGAAATGCCAGATAGCTAGGAGATCCTACAAGAGTTTTTCTTGTTTGGACTCCTAATCCCTTTTCTCCCAAACTTTGAGATTCTTGATGATTGTTTTGTACATACCTGGATGGAGCCTTTTTAGAGAGATCTTCTTTTGATGCTTCATTGGGTTCACCTTCTATATTGTTGCTATTTGATGTATGAAGATATACATCATCATCATTTTCATTTTTTTTTGTTATTTCCTTTTTAGGAGCTAAGAGAGACTCATAAATTCAACACCAGTACATTCAAAAATCTTCCAAAGTATTTGATTGTAACATTTATATGATTTAATTCTAGAAGAGTAAACAAGAAATATTCCTTCTTCTACTCTAGGTTCAAACTTACCAAGTTTTTCATCATTTTTCTTGATAAAAATTTGCTTCCGAAAAATGCTTTACGATGGGAAGATTGCCATACCAGAGTTCATAGGGATTTTTATCACTGTTCACCCAAACATGAGCCTTGTTTAGAATATTTACTGTAGTATGTGCTGCTTCTCCCCAAAATGTATCGGTAGTT
This sequence comes from Pinus albicaulis, assembly GCA_034641835.2. NCBI lineage: Eukaryota > Viridiplantae > Streptophyta > Pinopsida > Pinales > Pinaceae > Pinus > Pinus albicaulis. Next base: position 956,397,166 of record CM076581.1, on the reverse strand, counting down.
CCAGATTCATCAAGCATATCCCAAGCCATTTGTTGAACTATTCTATTCATCCTTTCTACCACGCCATTTTGTTGTGGGGTTCCAGCTACAGAAAATTGTCTTTTTATGCCATGATGTTTAAAAAAATAAAAGAATTCATCTGATATATATTCTCCTCCTCGGTCAGAAATGAGACATTTTATTTTTAGATCTAATTCATTTTCAACCAAAGCTTTGAAGATCTTAATTTTTTCAAATGCTTCATCTTTATGTTTCAGTAAATTGATCCAACACATTCTAGAGAAGTCATCAATAAATAAAATATAGTATTGTTCTCCACGAGGTGAATTTTTCCTTACAGGACCACATAGATCAGTATATATAAGTTCAAGAGGCTTACTTGCTGATCCTTCCTTAGCATTGAATTGCAACCTGACTTTATTACCAAATTGGCATGATTTTCATGTGGTACTTTCAGGTAGAGTGATGCTGGGAAGATCACAAACTATTTTGAGTCTGCTGGATTTTATTATTTGAGAGAATCTCAAATGTCCCAACCTTCTATGCCATAACCAATTTTATGAAGATTTACCCAAGTAGCATTGTTCTTGGCCACCTTTCAATACATAAATATTGCTTATTGTTCTAGTTCCTTTTATCACCATTTTTCCTGTGTCAAGTTCACATACTATACATTCTTTTGAACTAAAGACAACTTCATTTCCTTGATCACACATTTGACTCACACTTAGTAGGTTTTGTTTTAATCCATCCACATACATAACATTGTTATCTTTCACCTTTTCTTTTAGAAAAACATAACTTTTTCCTTTAATGATAGTTGGAGAGTCATTTCCAAAAGTAACATTCTTTTCTTTCTCTAGAGCATTGTATGAAAGGAGTTTATTTCTGTCACGTGTCATGTGTTTTTTTCATCCGCTATCAATGTACCATTGATTTTCTTCCCCTTCTGCAAATAAATCTGTGCCACAACTTTCAACCTGCAAGTCATTTTTTCTCCAAACCTTGGAATTTGAAGGTATATGCTCTTTTGGTTGAATTTTGCTCCTGCATTCATATTATTCATGACCAAATTTATTGCAATAATAAAATTCAATTTCATTTTGAAGAGGAGAAAAGTTGTTATAAGTATTCTTCTTTATTCCAGTCTCATTTCTTTTCTTTCTTGCTTCTCTAGTCATGATGGTTTTGTATGCAACACATTGTGTAGCCTTATGACCAAAATCATGACATGAGAAAAATTGTCCATTAAAGAAAAAAAATTTGCGATCATGAAACCTTCTATTTATGTTTGCCTGCTGATTGATATTTTTGCTATTGTTATTCCTTGTATTAAAGTGGTCATGCTTTACCTGAGTAGTTTCTTTGTTCTTTTGCTGAGAGACAGAATGTTGCAGGCTGGCTTTAGCTGCATTTAAATAACTTGGTGTTGAAGACTGAGATGATTCTCCAATATATACAAGACCTGTATTTATAACAGGAGAGCATTGTACCTTGATAATTTCATCTAAGGTTTCAGATCCTTTAGCAAATCTAAAATTTAAAGTTTTCACTTTCTAAATTTCCGTTACTAGACTTACTCTTTCACATTGTAGTTTCCCATTATGCTTCTCCTTTTCCATAAGCTAATTTTTTAGAGTATCTATGGAAATATTGTTTTCTTCCAGACATATTTTGAGATGATTTATTTCTTCAAGAAAGTCATTTTCTACTAGTGCATCCATAAAAGTATCGCTAGAGTCCTTTTCAAAAGCCATGAATAGTCTAACATCTTGATAAGATTCTCCTTATTCACTATTTGATAGACCATCACTATCATCATGAGTATAATATCTTTCTGTATTGATAACTTTTTCTTATTTCCTTTAGCCACTTCCATTCCCTTTTCATGATTATCTTTATGGGGTTATTTAGCAACATAATGATCAAATCTTCCACAAGCAAACAATTTAAAAGGAAGCTTACCTATGGACCTTCCAGTGCCAAGCTATAGCTTGTTTACAAAATTTATCTCATCTTCTTCTGAAACATACCCTAATCCTTCTTATTATTATACCTCCTTTCCTTTTGTAGCAGCTCTGAAAACAACTTCTTTGACTTCATATGGACCTCATTTTCTCATTTCAGAAGAAGTCATAATCCCATGAAGTTGAACAAAAATAAGAGTTTGTAGATCCTGCTTCTCCTCAATAGCAGACACTTTTGACTCAAATTTGGGAGTTAAAGTTCTTAAAACCTTTTCTATCAAAGTAGTGTCAGATATGGTTTCACCCAGATTTCTCATACGATTTACAATATCATCTAGACGTAAAAATAAATTGGCAATGATTTACTCATTATGCATTCTGAATTTTTCATATTGAATTCGGAGATTTTGGAGTTTAGCACTTTTTACCTTGGCATCACCTTCATAGCTTAGAATAATTTTGTCCAATATCTCCTTTTCTATATTTAACTACATGAATTTGACAAATTCTAATTCAGTCAGACTTCCCAATAATGCATTTAATGCCTTTGGATTGGTTTCATAGTTATTTCTGGTTGTTGCATCTGTTGGAATGAAATTTTGATATTGATAACCTCCTTAAACTATATCCCATACATCTGCTCCAAGAGACTAAATATAGGATCTTGTCCTTGTCTTCTAGAAGATTAATATGTTTCCATTGAAGAGAGGAGGCCTGATAGATGTTGTCCCATCTTGATTTCTCATCTTGGTTGATCTTCCTTCTAGTCATTAAGCTTCTTCAAAAGGACCTGGATCTGATACCAATAGTTTGGAAAAATACTAAGAGGGGGGGCAGGGGTGCGGGATGAATCAGTATTTAGAGCTTACTGATAATTTTAAATTTTTCTTTACTGAATTCCATACACGACTTTGATGAATTCAACTCACGTATACATGCACATATGCTAAAAAAAACTTCTGTATACTAATATAATTTTATTGTTATAAAAATTTTCAGAAACAATCTTTAACTTAGCTTATCAGTCATTAATCTATTTGTTAATAAGTAAATATATGAAATAACAGCAGAATAAATCATCACACAAGAGAAACACACATGAACACCAAGATTTAAGGTGGAAACCGAATTCGGAAGAAAACCACCGCTACTGTCGTCTCTGTCTTCAATATTTATTATTTGGAAAACTACTTACAATATTTTACTGATGCAGACTCATATCAATATGTAGGCATCTACCTACAGAAGGTTGCAACCTTCTCTTGTTTTCTAGCTGCAACTGGAAGGGAGCTACAACCCCCTGATCGTGTTTACCAGCCACTACTGGAAGGGAGCTTCAACCCCCTAATCATAGCTTCTACTAAGAGGAAGCTTCTACTTCCATACTGAAGGCTTCAACCCTCAGAATTACTGTAGACCACATTTCATCAATTTTCATACTCGATCAAACAACTTCAACACAACCCTTCATAAAGAACATTAATAATAATCTTCACTCAATACTTCAATTAGAATAGTGAAATTAAAATAACCAGAACTTAGAAATAACCCGGGCTTCATAATCAAAATCCAAAATCAAATTCAACCCTGAACAATCATTATCTCAAAAAGGATACACTACTTTGCTTCACTGAACCTGCGTGTATATGGAATTTCCTTCACACCAACCTGCGTATAGATATGTGAATACTGTTTTTCAGAATATAATCTATCTCAGATCCAGATCTGAGTCATGCAGTTAGATATGTTTTTAGAATTGCAGAACCCTAGAGCAGTCAGTAATCATAACACATATTTTCTCATTCATTTATCAGATTTGTACATAATCATCTTAGTAGCATATACAACAACCACACAACCCAGATTTACATGAAGAATTCATTGCCAGACAATAGACCAATAGAAGTAATAATAGAAGACCTCTGCAATATGTTTCAGAAAACCCTAACTTCCATACATGCCTTTTCTGAAGCAAACCCGCATATATACACACTTTTACTGAGACACACTAGCGTATAGATCTGTAAATATTAATTCAGAAGAATGTTTTCAGATCTATAGAACTTACCCAGATTTCTTCACTCTTCAGCAAACATGCGCTAGGTCTCAGATCTAATCATCTCTTCAATGGATCAAGCAAGAACATAGTCATTTCAGTTCTAGAGATCTTGATCCATAAATATATCCAAGGGTGCATCACAACTTCAGATTTATCAATAAAATAGAGTTCAACCTATGCAAATATACTTCAGAGAGAATTATTAGTGATAGCCCTTCCACATGCACACTTTGCATTATGATCTTCTTCTCCTTATATAGATTTAGCCTTTACCAATACCATGACTTGAAACCACATAGCTATCGATGGTATTCTTGGAAGAAATCAAACAGATGGTGCATGGTGCTCAAACTTTTGGGCTAATACCATGGTAATGCCCCTTAGTATTATCCTTTTGGAGTGTAAAATGAATACGCGACTTGGATCTTTCTTTTCCACATATATACACAACTTCTCCTGTAGAAACCTATGTATACAATCTTCAATATGAACATTACCAAATATTCTGCTGGCATTACACATTTCTTCTAATGGACTCCTGAGCTTCTATTGAAGACATATACTCCATATTTTACCAGAGACTTGCCATCAAGGACAACATATTAAGACATAGGAATTATATTTCCAGCAGTTTTTACTGGCCTACTTTATTTGTAGATGTAAAAAAGTATGTGACCTCCTGTCACAAGTGCCAAATATTTTAAGGAAAGCAAAAATTGTTTCCCTTAAAACCCATCTCAACATAAATGCCTTTTCAACAATGGGGTCTTGAATTCATTGGTGAAATTCACCCTCCATCCTTAGCCCAACATAAGTGGATTCTGACAGCCACTGACTATTTCACTAAATGGATAGAATCCATATCCTCCAGGCAAGCCACTAACACTGTCATAATCTCCTTTTTAGAAAACAACATACTCTCAATATTTGGATGCCCCCAAAATATTATCATTGATAATGCAGTTTCATTCAAATACAAAAAGATGATTGATTTATGTCATAAATACCATATTAACCTTGTCCATTCTACTGCATATTACCCTCAAGGTAATGGCCTTGCTGAATCCTCCAATAAAAGCCTTGTGAAAATCATCAAGAAATTACCAGAAGATAACAAGAAACCTTGGAACAAGAGGTTAGCTAATGCCTTATGGGTAGATAGACTTACCACCAAGAAATCTATTGGTACACCCCCTTACCAAATTTTTTATGGAATGGATGATATTTTTCCATCTTCCTTAGGAGTACCAGTAATGAAGATAATCCAAGAATTACAAGTTGAGACCAATAATATTCAAAGAAGGATTAACCAAACCATCCACTTGTAACAAACAAGAGAAGAGGTTTATCTTAAGTCTCAATTTATCCAAGATAATATTAAGAATTTTTTTGACAAGAAGAGTAAAGAAGATGATTTATATATCGGTGACAAAGTTCTAAAGTGAGATTCAAGGAGGGAAGATAAAGGTAAACATGGGAAATTTGATTTCCTATGGAAAGGACCTTATGTTATTTACGGTTAGAGAGGTAACAATGCTTTATTTTTGAAAGAGATGGATGAATCATATTTTCTAGGTGGACCTGTCAATGGTAGAATGCTGAAGCATTACTACTCTTTAGAATCACCAATAGTTAACTTTGTTTATTTTACCCATTGTACATAAAATTGTAGATTTTATATTGGATTGGATATTTTTCCTAACAAAATTGAAGCCCAAAGAGAATTCCCTAAGATTTGAAAGGTTAAATATCATAAGTATGAATAGTTGCATAGTTCAGACAACATTTAAAAGGCCAACACAGTTAGAATTCAAAGGCTACTAGTCTCAAAGTTCTTGACATTTCACCAGGAAATGCCATCACCATGTGGAGCCACTGTTAGGGTCCTATAATAATAGGGTTCATAATTTTTGAATTGAATTTAATTAGTGTTGTAATATGTACATACATTGCTTTCTGCAAGTTGTTTTCACATATTAGAAAATAAAAAAATGAAAAGAGGGTAAAAGTCCTAAAAGAAAAATCATAGGACTTGAAAAGAAAAAGATAAAAATATAATAGAAAAAATGGACCCAAAACAAAAAAAAAAGAGATAAGAATAAGACTTGAAAGTGATGCAAGTCAAAATTCCACTACTAGTTACTTTTCACTACAAATAAATGATTATGTACACCTTGTTCAAAATGCCATAATGCATGATGAGTTAAATAGTTTAATATTAACTTTTTCATGCTTTAAATTTCATGCTTATAGATAGAGAATAAATATCTTGTCAAACAGTTTGAACTTGACAAATCAGTAGTTAGTTAGAGAATAAATGAGGACCTCAACAGTTTAATTTGAGCCCTTAGATGAAATAAGGTTAGAATTAGATAGTTTTTTGTTTTAAAAAGAAAAATGGATTAGGGTTTGTAAGCTTAAATGCACTCATGCAAATAAAGGAAAAATGGTAGAATAAATGTGGGTAGGTAGAAAGCAGTAACACAAGGCATGGATAAAAATCATCTGGAAATTACTAATTTCCATCCCCACAATGTACTCCAGTACTAAAATCTTTCAGTTATAAAGACTCAGAGCATTTCTCTGACTTCTGGTGGGACCGGACCCATGTCTTAATGACTGTTTGGCATTAAGTAATGGATCCAAACCCATTAAAAAATTTCCCCTTCATAAAAACCCTTTTCCCTTAAATATCATTCATTTTAACCTAATAAATCCCTTTTCCTAAGTCAAAATGCATATTTACTTAGAAAAAGTAAAAACCCCCTTATCTAATTTACTTTTTCATACAAAAATACCTCAAAAACCCACAAAATTCTATTTATCCTAAGTATTAAGTGTGAAATGTTAAATATGGGGCTACCAGTATGAAAATCCCGCCCAATGACTTAAAATTACACTTTACTTAGAGTATTTATGTATTCCCACTCATACACTTCTTCATTAACATTTAGCTTATATATTTAATCCTTTATTAAAACCTTCCACCCCGTAATATATTAATTCATTTATATTTAAATACCCCAACCCATAATTTATGTTTATCCTATGTTTTAATTTACCCCACGTGATAATTTCGCCACTCCCCATAGGTTTAAACCACATCTTTTATATTAATCCTCCCAAGGTTTATATTACACCTGTATGTATTACATTTGCTATGCAATACATTAAAATCCACCTATTCTGCCCATCTCGTTAACATTAGAACTATGTGTTAAAAAATTCATTTTAACGTATATATATTAAACTCGCCACATAAAAGGCTTCTCGGGCCCCACACTCATGACCCCGAAACTCCACCAATTGATCTCAACCATTCACATCCCCCCGCTAGATCCAAAAGCCCACAATCCATATCGCAAATTTAATCACGCGATTGTTAAACAAAATAAGATTTGTGATATGGGCGGTTTTGACCTTCCCTCTCTCCTACACGTGTCATTTTTTTACTGGATCACATCTACTCAAGAAATAACATTTACAACCTTCCGATGGTGTGATAACCGCTCAACGGTAAATAACCTCCCTGCGCCTAAACCATTCCAAATTGACTTGACTGTTATTAAATGCGAACACTATTTCAATTACATTTTCTATAAAACACCAGCATATACGCATTTAAACCTTATGTTGATATTTTTACTCATTAAAATATTCCCCACTGAGAAAAAGAGGTTTCCACCCCTATTTTAAGGTAAAAACCAATGAAATTCAATCAAATCTAGTACTGTGACAACTCAAAGCCTCTAGTTTGCAACATAAAGACCTCATCAAGCTTTTGAAAGCTTCCAGACTCCCAGCAAACCCTTCTTTCAAGTCAAATGCCTAAATTTACAGGAATTTTTCAAGAAAAATACCCATCCATCATCTAAAAAGAAGCGTACTCTTGAAATTGAACCTTTTAAAGCATATTTTCCTAAAGAAACAACCTTATTTCCTCATAAATTCATCTTTGCTACAAAACCCTAAGAATTTCACAGTTACTGAAGATTGTATGATGTTTTTGAAGCAAATCAAAGATAATTTATTCATCTACAGACCTTTAGAAACCCTCTAAGTGATTCAAAGCCCTTTTATATTGCTCAAAACCCCTTTGTGCATGAATTTGACTATTTTAGGGTTGTTTTATCAAATAAATTTGCAGTAAACCCTTGCTAGCTATTCCTAAGCCTGTTTAAAGATTAAGATATTTGTTTTTAAAGAAAAATTGAAAGCTTGAAGCAAAAAAATTGAAATTTTACCTTTTAATGTCCAAAAGAACCCTCTGTTACACTAAAAAGACCTTGTGTAAATAGTTTAATCTTATAGAAGTGTATTAAAAACCTAAAAAAAAAATAGATTTTCAATATCAAGAGAGTTAAATTGTAAAAAATAAACCCATAAATGGCCTCCAAAAGCACAATTTTCATCAATCCACTACAACCTCCTGTTGTAGATGTTGAACATACCCCTTTGGCTGATGTATACTATAAAATCATTGATCCAGTAACTAAATTTAACATTCTTAAGCTCCAAGGCTGGCGCTAAGAAAAATCTTTGGACCAAGTGGATGAAGTGCTAATTTGGGAGTCTAATTTTCCCAAATATGTATTTTCCCACACCCATAAATGCCATGAGGCCATCAGATTGTGTCAAAATCATTATTCCCAAGATCAGAGAGCAATTATCAATTCTATAAAAGAATTTTTGTTTAAAGTAACAGCTAAATCCATAAACCAAATGCTTCATGTGCAACCTGAACCCAATACAGTCCCTTTGTTTATTGAAGTTCTGGAAAAGTCCTATTTAGAGTTGGATTCCCCCAAAAGGTTTCAAATTTTCCAAACATTCATACCCTCTTATGTTGAAATCCCCAAGGTTAATCCTCCCTATTCCTGTTCAAAATTCCGAGAAGAATCAAGACACATTATCTCAATGTTGTCTTTTATCCTTCTTTACTTCACTGATGAACATACTAGTGAATCTATACTAGGTTTCCTATCTATTTTTGTGCCTGGTCAACCCCCTATAGTCATCTATAATTTTGCTGAATATATTTCTCATAGTATTCATGATCACCCGGTAAAACTTCCTACTGAAGGTGTTTTTAGATATAACTCATTCCTATTTCATATGTTCCTCTACTTTCAGCGAGATAAATTTCCAATAGCCCTTCAAAAGATGGATGTAGAGGGAAATGAATAGTCTATCATTTTCTGGAAGTCCTTAATCAGAAAGGATTCCACTAAGTTCACGTATGCAAACTTCACAGATTGTTTCATTCACCCATTGGTAAATCTTCTCAAGAACAATGTGCAACCTAGGATAAGTGATGAAATTAAAAATGTTTTACAACTATCAGAGCAGAGCAGAACAGGTGATTGGTATTTATACCAAAACCACACTAAGGTTAGAGTTTATGGATCAAAGCTCCTTACATATAAGTTTCCAAAGTATTTACCAATGAAACTGTTTGCCTTAGAATATATTAGACAGATTCTGAACTTAGATTCAGTAAATTTCTTGGCTGCTGAAAAGAAAACTCAGTTTAAATTGAAAACCCAAGTGGGTCCCTTCATATGCAATAATAGAGAAGCTGGTGCAGAAGCAGCAAAATAGTTGTTAGAGTATAAGTTCAGTGAAATTTTCCTTTGGAATTATGATCCATATGGTATAATCAACAAGATGAGGGTAAAATGTAAGTTAACTCCCTATGTTCATGACAAAAATCTTGACATTGAGAAGTTTTCTAACCAATCTGAATGGTTAGAAAATACATTGATTGAATCTGTCAAGCAGAGTGATACTAGTCACATTCTGCAAACATCAAATCAGGAAGATGGAGGTATAAAAAGGAAAAGGGAAGAAGGCTCATATACTGTTGAAACTACCACAGTAACCAAGTTTAAGTTAAGGTACACCAAGAAAACAAAGAAAAATCCAAAAAATAAATAAAGGGAAAAAATTGAGGTTTTAGATGAATAAAATCCAAAGAAATACATTGTGACTACTACAGTGATTGAAAATGAGCAGCAACCTACTAATTCTGTAACATCCCAAAAGGGACTGCTCAGCAAAACAGGCTTGAAAAACGCATTTTTCAGGGATGTGTTATTTATAAACCAATATCAGACCTTGTATTACTTATATATGGTAATATAAGATCCAATTCCAAGAGGAGATAAAAAACAAAACAAACTAGGTTAGGCAAACAAGCCTCCCACACCTAGTAAGGCTTGTTAAATGTCCAATGAGGGACTGCAGCAATACAAAAACACTTTATTGGAGTAGCATCAGGATAATAAAGCATGGGAGGTGCTAATAAACCCTCTACTAATAGTAATATATATAGGAGCAAGGAAGTTGATCTATGCCTTCAACCCAAAGTGGGGAAAAGCAGTGATTTAAGCCCTAAAATGGTTATTTTAAGAAATATGCATAAAAAAAGAGGAAGTGACGGTTGGATATGTTAGCTTAGGTCATGAGGGAATCCAATGCCAAATTTCAGCTTTATAAAATCACTCTAGCTAAGTTAAACAATTCCCCCACTCCCGAAATGGCTTAAAAATGCTGATTTCCCATGACCTAGAGTATGCAGAAATTATTGAAGCACAAACAGCATGATTTTCTGAATTTTTTAACTATAATAGGGTCTGAACATCAGTAAATTGGATCAAGGATATGGATAAAATAATATACAAGAGAAAGACAAAGATTTAACATGAATAAACCCTCAAAATAGAGGTGCTGCACCATGTATTAATACTGAAGAACTTAACAGCGTAATTTTCAGAGGGTTGAAGCAGTATTTAATTATATATTAGATATATGGAATATATTTACATAAAAATATAGATATATTATAGATCTATATGAAAAAGAGGCTCTTCTTTACACTCCCCTTGGGGATCTCAGCAAAAGATGGATATCAATGAATAGATCTGAGATCTGCCACAGATCTGCAGTAATATTCAGAAATTTTTGAAGCATGTGATACATATCAGATCAGATATGAAATGGACATCGATTGGTTGGCCAATCCATGGATCACCATAGTGAAGGGAAGGGTCCCTTTCACCAGAGATCTTTCCTTCAAGCTGCTAGACAAACCCCACTGCAACTCTGCCAGTAGGACGCAGTATCTTCGAGGAACTGCGTTGATGGTGATGCAGAATAATTTGGCCCGATGCCAAGATAAAAAAGTGATGCTCAACCGATGGATGCACTCTTCCAGGAGGTTAAAATACACAGTCACTGAGAAGAGGCTCCAATACAAAATAGATCTGAACAGATCTAGTGTTCCACTTGCTGCAGCTTACAAAAGCAAGCAAACCCTCACTGGATCTGCATTGCAGTTGGAAGTAGAAGCTTGGTCTCCAACCAGATAGTGGAAAAATTAGGACAATATCTCCTCCAAAAGCTACTCCATGAAGGGGAAGGGAATTCCTAAACAGGAAACCTTCACAATTCTCTGCTAAACAGCCAAGAGAATGTGGATTTGTCTAAGCAGACACAATCCTATAAAATCAGATAATAATAAACCACCTTATTAGGCTGCCCTCTCCTTCCTTTTATAATATTAGGGTTTTCAAAACCCTAAACTACCTTCATTCATTTAACCCTTTTCACATGGAGGACCTCCTTCTAGAACTGCATTGATCATCCAGGAGGTTCAATGCATCTGGACTGTGTTGTGATTTGGTCCTGTTGACCCAGTCAAATGGCTCAATCCTGTTTCACACACAAGTGGATTTTATTAGGACAACCCTGATTTGTCTCTGTTCACATTGGGCATTGATTTATTTTGATAATTTCAAGAGTTTACATGTCCTCCTTTACATTTTATTCATCAAGTAAGAAAATTAAAAAAAAATGAAATATTCCTATTAGCTTGGGCTAATTTGGAATATTACAGTCCTCCCCTCCAAAATTTTGCTTGTCCTTAAGCAACTGATAAGGTGAGTGCTGCAACACTTCTCTTCCTTCTTTGGTGACACCAACATGGGATAAGCTCCCCCCATAAGCTAAGTGTTCACCTATCCATCTATCCATGTCTTTCTCCTCCAAAGTTCTCATGAGATGTAAATAGCTCATCCCATAAGGAGACAGTAAGTCATATGAAACAATCATGGTTTTCCCCATGCTCTCTTTGAATAGTGAAATATAAAATACATGGAGAGTGGTCATCCCATGAGGCACATGCCATCCTTCCTTCCTTCCTCCATACATCCCCATAAAAAGTATAAGTACATCATCAAGATAGGAAATCAAAATAATGTACATTAAAACATAAATTGTTGCTATAGGGTAAACTGCTTGGGTGGTTGGTTTTCGTAGATCCCTCTCAGGGCTTTCCGGTGCCCGAGGCAGACAGTCAGATTAGCTATGCTGTTCACAAAGATGGTATGAGCATGTTCATATTAGCTTGAAATAACTTGAAGGAATACAATAGAGAATTACCTCTTTGACAACTTTTAGAATCCTTTGGAGAGCGCTACGTAGCAAAGCAAGAGTCCTTCTTCACCGGCTCCAAATCTGAATCCTGCAATCAGTCAAAGCACCCGTGTAATTTCTGATATAACAAGTATTCTATCAATTAAATCAGCAATAAACATCTAGATTATACACATCTGAGCCATTCATATCATACTAAACAAATATTTAAATAACAATATAACATTAAGCATCGAATGGAAAAAACAAACATAGTTCTATTGATTTTGAAAGAAGGAGGATTACAACCATCGGTTGTACCAAGCCCTCCTCAGTCTCCCAATCTCTATTCTCTATCAAGTGAAGAAGTCCAAGCCAACAAGCTCTCTAGGAGCCTCTTTGACTCTTGGCCTTCACAATGTCACACTATTCTCTATTCCACAAGTATACAAGAACATTGAGCAATCCTTCGACCTTCAATTAAGAGCCTTCAGCTCCTTCTTATAGGAGAGGGAGAAGGCCATTGTTGCCCTTATCTTTCCACTAGTTTGGAATGGAAAAGGCTTAGATGTTTCCTTGATCTCCATGCTTTTGCCTCTCTTGGAGTTCAGTCTTCTATGGCAATGACCAATAATGAACTGGTGCTTCTGCAGTTTCCTTTGTGCACTGACTCCTTCGTGAGGGAAAGTCGGAGATTCAAATATTTCTCCGCGCTCTTTTCCCAATTCAAACTTAAAACACGGGTAACGCGACCATCAAGTGTAAATAGAGCGTTTCCCTAGCTACTAACGCGGCAGATATATTTCTTTCCTGCGTTATAACGCCCATGTTCTGTTCTGTATATGCGTTACCCTGGCAGAAATAGGTTTAATTTAGGTCTTTGTACTTCTTCCATATTTGTCTTCCCCTCTGAGCTGATGAGGAGGTATTTTGACCTGTAACAGATGCCCCCTAAAGTGTGAGGTCAGAGACGAAGACGATGGCCGAAATACTTTATAATTTGTAGAGAGAGAGAGATTGAAAGACTGAGGAGAACCTGAAACAACAACATATGTCAGAAAATATAGTATTTGCCAAGAGTTGGGTATGTCCCATGCTCAGTAGCTTTAAACAACATGATTTCTCTAGAATAGAGATATGAAGAATCTATCCACCAATAGGCACAATGTGGAAGTGTCTGTCATAACAGGATCAGGCTGAAAAATCTGCCTCCATAAACAATATCGCAGCTTGGGGAAGGGAACACAACTTTAATGGTGTAGCCTTTTGCCCCAAGGTCTTGACTGCCGATTCACTTAAACTGCATATTCCTCAACATGTGAATGAAGGATTTGTCGTCGAACATGTGAGAAATCGTCTGATTACCAGTCAATAATGAAAACTGTTAACAGATGCGAAGGTGGCCACCGATAATGATGATGGTCCCTAAGATGCCCAGTACAATCTAGCGAGTGTGAATAAAAGGAGTTGAAGTCGAACACTCATAGAATCATTCGACCAAGAGCCAATGACGAAGACCCTTGATCAAACACAAGACTACTTGCCACTGATGTCTGCAAGTATCTGGGTACTGATGTGTTTCTGGATCAACTTCCTAGATAAGGTGTTGAAGTCGATAGGAAGTGATCTGTTGAGAGGTAGGCACTGAGGCGTCCTACATCAGTCAACACGAAATGGAAACCAACTGATTTTGTTTATGATTTGAGATAAGGAAGAGTGAATGGGGACGTCAGACGACAAATAATTTCTAGCATAATGAACGGTTTGGTTGATAACAGGAGCAGTAGATAGCGAGATCTGCTTGAACAATAGAAGGCACTCTAGCAGGGTACTAGGCAGCTGAAGCGTGTTGAACACCAAAGAGTGTGTTAGGATTTTACCGGTGCGGGGACACTGGGAAATGAAGGCTAATACTCATATATGGTAGGGTTCGGCTAACTGCGAAAGAGTTTTCTGGGAAGTGCCATGTTCAAGAATTTTGCTGCCAAATCGACCTTTTTGAAAATGTAACAGAGGTAATATCCATCTTGTCCAAATTTTTCCCCGTCTGATTAAGTTTAACGAGTCCAGACGAGTAAACTCAGTGAATTTTTCATGTTTAGAGAGTCTGAAAAATTTCAGGAAAGACAACTCTGTGCCCCATCTGATTAGGTTTAACGAGTCCATACGAGCAAACTCGGTGAATTTTTCATGTTTAGAGAGTCTGAAAAATGTCAGGAAAGACAACTCTGTGCCCCATCTGATTAGGTTTAACGAGTCCAGATGAGCAAACTCAGTGAATTTTTCATGTTTAGGGAGTCTGAAAAATGTCATAAAAGACGGCTCCATTGGGGTACCTTTGTCATCTCTTGATAACTGGGCACGACAAAGGGGTAATAGTAAGCCTGAAACAGTTCATTTTCCGTAAGTTAGTCTATCGAATCTGGAAAAGTGAGAAACCTGTGTTCAATGGACGTCTACCTCATTTTGTTATGAGTACGAGGAGACGAAGTAAACTCAATCTTCTTTGTGAAATTTTAACGAGTCCACCAAAGAAAACTCGGTACCTCCGTGAAATTTTAACGAGTCACGCGGAGAAAACTCGATACCTCCGTGAAATTTTAACGAGTCACGCGGAGAAAACTCGATACCTCCGTGAAATTTTAACGAGTCACGTGGAGAAAACTCGATTTACTTTTTCTGTTTAAAGAGCGTTGAAAAAGAGGAAAAGAATGGCTCTTTGTTCTTTGTCTCAGTAGTTTAACGAGTTTGACAAAGGTGACTCGGGATTTTTTCGGTTTTATGAGCAAGAAAAAGATTCCTAAAAATAATGCTCAGTACTTATCCATAGTTTTTACGAGCCTGAAGAAGAAAACTCTAGGTTTTTCGGATTAACGAGCAAGAAAAGACCAAAAAAGAACGCTCGATGCCAACTTCGTGTGAGTTTAACAAGTCCGAAGAATAGAACTCGAGGTTTTTCGAATTAACGAGCAGGAAAAATACCATAAAAAAGAACGCTCGAAATTTCTTGATCTCTTTCTCGTCAATAGAAGGATCTATGTCGAGAATTTCATCATAAGACCAAGCAAAGACATCGCAGAATTATTTAAACAGAGATGTGAAGGATGCAATTTCCTCAGGATTGCAGTCAGCTCCAATCTGAATATTTTCCACGATACCCGTTTTGACCGAGATATCAATGAGTAGTGTCTTGGAAAGATTACCCATGTTCCCTTCTGAATCGATAGTGTGGAGAGTCGTATAAGAGGAGGGAACGATCTCAGGTTGGTCAAAGAACGGGATTTCAGTTTTTATCGCCTCCGAATCAATCGTCGAAGCGCGATGGTGGAACTCTCCCCAAGGTCGTTCTTCTAATGACATGATCTCTCGAATAGCTTCTTCTGTAGGCCAGACTTCATTGAGGAGATCCTTAGAGAGAACTGTTATGGGAGAGAGGGTTGTACCTGTGGTCGAAACCATATCAGTGGAGGGTTCAGATGCGACTTGGATGGCTTGGTAAGCCAACTCAACTGGTGAAAGCGGCATCTGATCTTCGTAGGAATCAATTTCTGAAGGTGCCGGAATGATCCATGGGTCGATAGAGCCATCCGAAGAGGTGGATATCATTGCAACCGTGTTTGGGATCTGAGGCGGCGGTAGAGGAAAACAACCCAGTAGGGAAGATGTCTTCAGAAGACCAGTACCGATACTGACGTAAGTGTCAGGGACACCTCCTATTAAGGGTACAGAGCTACTTGGTAAAGTGAAATAATCAGGGGTGCAGAAGGATAGCTGATCGACCGTGAATATTTTCCCATCCAATGGAAATAGGATGAGTCGGAAGACCGAAGACACGATGGCGGTCATAGCATAAGACTAACTGCGACCGAGCAAAAGATTATAGTCGAGATGATGCTCTACGACTTCAACGTCCACGTTTACCATTTTCCCACCCAGAGTGACGGGAAAGCTAGGAAGGTATCCTTTGGGTAGGAACGTGTGGCCATCAAAAGCTTTCAGGGAATTCGATGGCGGGGTTAGAGTAGGAGAACCTAAATTCAGCCAGTAAGCTTGTGACATAACGCAGGTCGAAGCACCTTCGTCTATGACAGTGCAATGGATGGGTCTCCCTTTCGACACAACTGGTACCTGGAATGAGAGTTGATGCGAGAGGCGAGGTTTAGCCTTTTCCATATCAAAGACTGCTAGCATGGAATCCTGGGGATCTATTCCGCCAATGGCCGAAAGCAAGGCTTTCCTTTGTGCTGGACAGGTTTGTAATACTTCAAGTGCAGACATGGCTGACGGTGCCTGTGCCAAATCTTCTACAATATTGTAGTTTTGGGCTGCACGTGCAGAGGTATTATGAGTCGTGCGTCGAAGTGTCCCTTTTGGGGGACGAATTATAGGTTCAGCATTAGGCCTTTCGATATGCAAATCGTTAGGCGGCGGCGGATTGGAACTAGTTCCAGGTTCTTGAGCATCTATGGTAGGGGCTCCATAAAGCTTGGTGCGAGTTTGAAGGTCAATACTCTCGATGCCATAAATGGCAGATGGTCCTTCGCCGGAAGGATGCGAACCACCATTGCCCCGTTGATGGGGTTGTGGCGGGTTGTCAACCATATGTTGATGTTGCTGCTGTTGATTGGGGAAAGGATTGTGAAGAACGACAGGTGTTCTCCCAAAATCCTTGTTAGCAATAAAATCAGTGCATTCCTGCAACCGAGGACATTTGTATGTCAAGTGGTCCTCCGCACAGATTTTACAAGGAAATCTCATGGGTTTATCCTTTCCTTTTTCGTTAGCAGCATTTTTCTGATTCGAGTTATTCTTATTATTCGACTGCTCTTCCGAAGAAGATGTTTTCTTCTTATTCTTCCTATTTTTCCCGTTGGGTTTTTGTGAGGTTTGCACCGAATTTACCTCAGCGGAAGGGAGAGGAGTCGTTTTATGGGGGGCGGTGGCAGCCGAGGATGGCTGGGAGGTTTTCCCCCGAGACTGATTGGTGGCTACACCAGAGATCGCGCCAACGAGACCATCGGCATGCGCTCCGGTTTTCTGAGTAGCCGGAGGGTTCAGGTTACCAGGGGCATGGGGGAGCAGATCGTAAAGCATGCCGGATTGTGAATAGATCAAATCGAGGTGCTGGGCACGACGAATACATTGATCTTCTGTCACTGCACCAGAAAGGCCAATGTCTTTAGAGATATGGGGTAAAAGAGACTTGCAAAACCAATTTGCCAAGAGATGGTCCAGTATTGGCGCTTTGACAAGCCTCCTCCTACGTCTCCATTCATGAATATGGTCGGAGATGTGGGCGGCGGTGTCTTGGCGCAGTGATGTTAACAATTCTGTGCCGGTTTCCACTCTAATTGGTAGTTGAAAGTTCGTTAAGAACTCCGTCGCTAAAGCGCCAAACGTATTGATGGTGGCGCGTGGTAATTCAATGTACCACTTGGCGGCATTTCCTGTAAGGGTGCGGGAAAACAGTCGAAGGCGGACACTATCATCTACCATGGAATTGGATATGGACCACAAATGGAAGGTAGTGATGTGTGCGGTCGGGTCATCTCCATGCTTCCCGTCGAACTTCGGGATATCTGAAGGAATCTTATGCGGTATAGGAGGCCAAAGCGAGTTGTGATTGATGGGGTCGTTTGTCAGCTTATGGATGTCGGGTATGTCCAAAGCTACCAAGAAAGGAAATTGTGGATTTGCCCCCGAGTCTAACCAAGGCAGTATGGGCTGACTATTTGGACCATAGGGTCCCCCCATCCACGTGTTACCAGAAGGGTAAGTGGGACTTTGATAAAAACCTCCCATAGGTGGAGGAGTAGGAACATACGGTTGCTATCCATAGGGCATAGCGTATCGAGGGGCAAATGGTTGGTTGCCCCCAGCGTAAAAGTGCCCTCCCACTCCAGACGGAGGTTGGGGTTGGTTAGTCCAAATGGATGCAATAGAGTTTCCCAGAGACATACCAGTATTTGCATAATTTGGCAACGGTATAGATCCTACGCCTATGTTTGAACCACTTAAGGGGATAGTATTTACAATGGGTTGTCCCATTTGTCCTAAGGATTGCATAGGAAGAGAAATATTCCCTGCTACCTGTGTACTGATAACACTGCCCCCTGGCATAGTGGCCAGGGGGTTTGAACTCAACAAAGGGTTCCAACCAAAAGGGTTGCTAAAGGGCACCGAAGTAGTCGTGCTCGTGGGAGGAGCTACCGTGGTCCCCAACGTGGTCACAGTAGGAGTAGATGCCGAAGGGTTCGGTAAACTACTGACAGTTGTGTTGACCATAGGGTTGGGGGTAGGCATATGTTGACTACTGGGGTTACCCAGTAATGACATAGAACTGACCACCGGCGGGGAGGATGATGGCGAACTAGGAATGGTTGCCATTGGTATCGACTCTGTGGATACCGGTGGTGAAATAGATGTTGGTGTTGCCGCAGACATATCTTGGCGCGGTGGAATCTGGATTATCACTGGTCCTAACGGATCAGTGAGCGGAGGATTGTAATTAGGTACAACGCCTTCAGTGAAAGGGTCCTCCGGGAGTTCCGGCTGATAAGGGTCTATGTGATAATCCAGATTAGTCAAAGGAGACTGCTCTTCCGTAGAAGGCCCGGGTTCACCAAGGTTCAATCTTTCCTCTAAGGTGAGAGGAGGTAGACCTTGCTGTCGTCTAGACTGACGGCGTGGGTTAGGGGACGCCACGGTGATCGGTTTAATTTTAACAAATTTTATTTAAAATGTGATATATTATGAAGTCTCAAGTGACAGTAACCACACACTTACTAAAAAGAAAAAGACTCTCTAAAATCAATCAACAAGCAGCCAGTATAGGGTGCCCTGTCTGAGTACTACCGTTCACTGGTGATGAAATCCAGTCTCACAATAGCATACAGAGAGGGTTGGTCGAAAGTACAGTTACGGTTACTCTAGAGCTTCGCTCGAACCCCAGACGATAGGTGTAAGCACTCTCATGAAGACGAGTACCCTCCTAAAGACTGAAGACAGAGTAGGTCCGTCTGTTTCAGGTACCAGGACAGCCCGTCCCAGTCACCTTGTGTAAGTCCCTAAAAGTATAGCCACTAAGGATACCTCAAATCACAGACACTATCAGGGGGGTCCATGGTCAAGGACAGTGTGCTATATGGGCAGAATACCTAGATCCTCGATCTAGTTTCGACATCCCCGAAGGGAACCCCAGTATATAACACACCCACAGGATGCAGTCGAAGGCGGGCTACCTTCTAGTGCACCCAAGTGTTGTCTCGCGCTGAGCTCCGGTAAAGGAACGGTCCCAATAATGTGAGTGCAGCAGGATTTCACTCGTTAATGACTCTATTTTTCAAGTTTTGAGATCTTGGGTAGTTTTCTCACTTTCTTAACCCAAGATCGTAGCCTGAACTACTATTTGTGTGAGCTCAAAAAGAGTTATTAGATTGATTTTATTATCGCTTTGTTTTTAGTGTACTTTGTTATTAGTCTGGTGGAGGGGAAATTGACGTATGAAGTATAGTGAGACTCTTGACTCAATAAACCATGCAAAACATGCTCTAAATATTAACTTCAATGAACAATGTTTCTACAAAGAGAGGTTTCTTTTTCAATCATCCATGCACCAACATGTAAATAACACATCTCAACTTTTAAGATTCAGCTTTCTATCTACCTCTTTTAACAGTCTGTGAACTAAACTTTCAGAATAAACTCAGCTTAAATGCAGAAAAATAATAATAATAAAAAATTTCTCTTTAAAAAGTAAATGCTTTGCACACTAACTAAATAAGAGAAACAAATAATCAATGCCAGTTTAGCAGACAAGTACAGGGATTCGGTCTGTGAAAGGTACTGGTGGCCAAAAAACTCCACAGCTAAAACACAGTCACGGAAGTGAACAACAGGGTTTTGGGATGGGTAACACTCTGTCTGTGAGAAAATACAGCGTTATAACGCACTGTATTTAAGCCTAGATTGCGTTATAACGCACTGGATATACTGCATAGGTCGCGTTAACCAGGGAAAAGCTCTTCAGTTGGCCAGAGCACAGGATTGAACTCTGCAAGCGTTTGGTATGTCTACTGGGCATCAAAAAATGGTCGGAAGGATACTGAAAAGAGGAGAGAAGAAATAAAGGGAAAAATAGTCCGGAAACTATGGGGACACTCCCCAGTGGAGTCGCCAATTCTGCTATAGGGTAAACTGCTTGGGTGGTTGGTTTTCGTAGATCCCTCTCAGGGCTTTCCGGTGCCCGAGGCAGATAGTTAGATTAGCTATGCTGTTCACAAAGATGGTATGAACATGTTCATATTAGCTTGAAATAACTTGAAGGAATACAATAGAGAATTACCTCTTTGACAACTTTTAGAATCCTTTGGAGAGCGCTACGCAGCAAAGCAAGAGTCCTTCTTCACCGGCTCCAAATCTGAATCCTGCAATCAGTCAAAGAACCCGCGTAATTTCTGATATAACAAGTATTCTATCAATTAAATCAACAATAAACATCTAGATTATACACATCTGAGCCATTCATATCATACTAAACAAATATTGAAATAACAATATAACATTAAGCATTGAATGGACAAAACGAACATAGTTCTATTGATTTTGAAAGAAGGAGGATTACAACCATCGGTTGTACCAAGCCCTCCTCAGTCTCCCAATCTCTCTTCTCTATCAAGTGAGGAAGTCCAAGCCAACAAGCTCTCTAGGAGCCTCTTTGACTCTTGGCCTTCACAATGTCACACTATTCTCTATTCCACAAGTATGCAAGAACTTTTGAGCAATCCTTCGACCTTCAATTAAGAGCCTTCATCTCCTTCTTATAGGAGAGGGAGAAAGCCATTGTTGCCCTTCTCTTTCCACTAGTTTGGAATGGAAAAGGCTTATATGTTTCCTTGATCTCCATGCTTTTGCCTCTCTTGGAGTTCAGTCTTCTATGGAAATGACCAATAATGAACTGGTGCTTCTGTAGTTTCCTTTGTGCACTGACTCCTTCGTGAGGGAAAGTCAGAGATTCAAATCTTTCTCCGCGCTCTTTTCCCAATTCAAACTTAAAACATGGGTAACGTGACCATCAAGTGTAAACAGAGCGTTGCCCTAGCTACTAACGCGGCAGATATATTTCCTTCCTGCGTTATAACGCCCATGTTCTGTTCTGTATATGCGTTACCCTAGCAGAAATAGGTTTAAATTAGGTCTTTGTACTTCTTCCATATTTGTCTTCCCCTCTGAGCTGATGAGGAGGTATTTTGACCTGTAACAATTGTACATATGGAGGTGGGTCATAGTCCCACATGTGGAACCAACGCAAGGCATCCCCTGCCTGCATCAAATATAGATATGGTAAGTGGTTCTCCCACCACTTACTTGCTGCCCACACAATATCACCATGGCTGGAAGTGTGATATATGTTTGTTGCTTTGGGGAAGCACCCATCATGTTGCAAAATCTCCCTTTTTGTCTCAAGGGAGTGGCCCAATTCAGAAATTTTTTGGGCCCAATGTTGGCCAAGAAGCTCATATGATATAACATGCCTCCTTGGAGCCATGACCTGCAAAAACATGGTGTAAGAATGCATGAAATCAGAGTATAAAGCATTTGTAACATGATCATGTTCTTCACCAATAATCCTTCTCCTATCTGGGGAGTGGTGCAAGGATCTATTCTCTTCCTCAACAAAAGAAAGAGAGGGCTGATATAACTCTCCCTTAGAGTCATGTGGCTGATCCATCTCTACATTCTTCATGCATATTTGACAATGATGATGTAGCTCTCCTTCAAAGCCCCCACAACAATAGCTCCTAAAGTTGATTTTGTTGAGCCTCATAGAAAAGGGTTGGCTGAAATAGAACTCCCCCTTTTTCACTTCTTCCATGCCAAAGGTGACATGTGGAAAGTTTCCTTTTCCATGTTGCTTCTACCACAACACAGAATCTAAAATGATAGTGGATGTAGATGATGTTGAGAGAATTCTTCTCTCCTCCTTGTGTCTACCCAAGACTCCCAATGTTGTGCCACACTCTCCCAAGGTCTCCACTCCTCTATCATCAATGAATGATGCCTCAACATGTGAAGCATCCATCCTCCTTTGCTGATCCAGTGGTCTCCTTAGTGAAATGTCTCCATAGAGTGAGACATCCTCAACAAGAGATGACTGAATATATGAATGGAAAAATCTCTCCATGCTTCCACTACGCAATCCAATCACCTTCTTAGGTGCATCACCCTCTTTCTATGGATAGGGATGAGGTTGAATTTCTCCCCCACCTCCTCCTTGTGTCTCCATGGTTCTACATGTTAGCGACCTATAAAATTTGTTATGTCAAAAGGTGGCTAAATCATTTTTGGAGCCTTAAAGAAACAAGTTTTATTGCTAAAATGTTATCTCTTGAAGACTCATGAAGACGTCATGCCCTTTGTTCAAATATTCACTGTTGTTTCCATTTTGAACTTTGAAATTCTGCTGACTACATAGAGAGAAGACTGCTGCAAAACACCATTTTTTCCCTTCCTTCCTCCTCAAAGCTAACCTTCATTTTCCTTCTCTCTTCCTCATAAAATTCCTCTATTTTCCATTTCTTCCATTTCCCCTTCATAAGGTCCTCTTTACAAAGTTTAAAACTCACTTTTTAATTTTTCCGAAACCCCCAAATCCATCAAAAACTGTAAACAATTTCATAAAAAATAAGTGTTTTGACTATAGGCTTAAGCCCCCTTGGGCTAAGTCCTAAACCACTTCCCCACATGTGCCCCAGTGCTAGAACCGAGAGCTAGAACCATTAGGCGCTTATCACATCGGAGAAATCGGAGTGTGTAGGTCTATTTGCCATGTTAAAGGCCTCTGATGCGATGAGCCCTTTCTTTTATAACCCCCAATCTTATTACCACTTCATGTAACCCTTGGGCCCGCAATCGGGCACTAAGCATTGTTTAAATCCCATCTCCAATGCACATTTCCCTTTGTAAATTCATAAACCCCCTTTTCCTAAAGTTTTGGTCTAAACCTGTCAGGGCAATGTTTTTTAATGAAAATGGGTAGATTGAAAAGCCCCGCACCGAAGTTCTGATGCGATTGGCCCTTGTACATATAAATCCCTGGGCCTATTATCTTCCATATAGACCAATGGCCCCCCAGACGGGTGCCAAGGCATTTCATATATATAATCCACCCCGAGCCATAAAAAACCTTTGCAATTCATGAACTTTGGGTTTTTATAAAGTATTAAGGGGTTTCTGTTGGTGCGTGTTTTGAAACCATATCTGTCGTTTATCTTAAGCCGATCAAACGGCCCGTGCAATATCGCATCGCAAGTTCTTTGTAGGGTGTGTTTGTTCCCCCTTCCGATTGGCATCCCCCGATGGATCCTCCACCATTCGATCTATCCACCATATCTCTGATCCAACGGCCCTTATTTTCTCCGATCATAAGCTCTTCTCGCTGCCTGAAACCCCTCCGATTCATCCTCCACCGTCGATCTGATCTGCAGATCGACGACCAACGCTAAATCGCATTGGCACCATTCAAGTTTTTTCCCCCGCCGATCGCATGCTCTGATCGCATCTGGGTCGTCCACGTGTCCATATTGGATGGTCCAGATTGCATTTCCTGACTTTGGTTAAATTCATGCGCCCTGCTTCATAATTTTTTTGGCCAATTCTCAGCCGTTGATCTCTGTAGATCAATGGCCCTTATTAACCTTTTCTCTACCTTTGTGTTATTTCTTTTATACCCCAGATCGAATCTTGACCATTGATCTTGTGCATCCAACGAACCTTATTAACCCCGATAGACCTGCCTCCTGTGGGTCCTGCCTTCCTCGGTTTTAAATTTCAGCTATCCAATCTTTGATCTGATGGCCCATATTGAAACCACCCTACCTGTTATCTACCCGCGCATCTATCCAATATCGCACTCGTTTCCCCACCGTTAGATCTAAGGTCCCAGTTCTAACGGCCCACGTTCCATGTCACGTAACTTTAAGCATGAAATTTAATCTCAAAAATTTACGTGATATAAGCTATTTTAAAACGCCACGTGTCGGGCGGGGACGCATATCGTGTTCCAAAAGGAAAAACTACCTCCCTGCCTTTTCTCCACGTGAAACCCGTGGTTTTCTCCATCGAAACCACTTTTCCCATTTCTATTATGTTTTATCACACGCTTTGCCCGCCATTGATCTCTGCAGATCAACGGCCCAGATTTAATCTCACTTCATATTATCACCATCCACCTTTTCTAAAGGGTCTTTGTAGACCATCTCAACCGTTGATCTCATGGCCTGATCTCATCTGACGACCTACTATCATCCGTCAACCCCACTCTTCTTTCCTTTGCATTTTCCTCTACCAAAGGGTTTTTAACCTTATTTCTTCTCATTTTCTTCTATTTTCACAATAATGTGACCCCTTTGCATTATTAATTCGCTGCTAATCTTGACCGTTGATCTTCTTGGTCAATCATAGATCAACGGTTCCGACTTAAAATAGTCCACCGCTCTCCTTTTGACTTCTACGCACGATCTCCACCATTGGATGCTGCCATTGAATGGCCACCCTCCTCCCCACAACCTCTGAAGCAGTTTTGACCCAATACACAGGAATTATTAATTTTCGTTGCTCTTTTGTATATTTCAAAGGATTTTCCCATTATAATGAAGGAAATGAAAGCCGAGGGTGATGATCCTCTAGACTTTCATTTATCAAAGGGAAATCACTACGAAGGGTTCCATGATGCGTTTCGTCGATGCTTTATGGGCATTGATGCCATATGGACCCTTTGCAGAGCCTGCACATCAACAAGACACAGTAAATTAAATCAAAACAAAAGAGTATCAGTGTTGAAGACTTAGACATAGCAGAGATTGAAGATTTAAACATTGATTGCACAGTTTAATGGATTACGGCTAAGATTGAAATCAAAAGCCTAATCCAATAAATAAAACACAGTTAAAGACAAATCAAAAGATTTATTAGTCAGAAAGAGCCTCCACTGCCACATCAGAGGCTTATTGATTCCTCTCAGCTACCCAGGTTGCCACCTGTAGCCTCAAAGCATTCAAAAGAGGCCAAGTTATGATCACAAAGGAATATATTTGCCTTAACGCAGCCGAATAGTTAATTCTGCTAAAGGAACTTAATGCAAAAAATATCAGCATAGTTATTACAACATGAAACAGAGCCTTAAAGTCAATAAAAGCTCTCACCGAGCTTGATTCTTAAATGTAAAACAATTAATACAGATAGAGCATCTGTAAACTTCTCCATTGAGCCCATCAAAGACTGAGAAGTATTAAAATATGTATTAATTAACCTGGGAGATCTTTTATTTCCCTCCCACCTCCTCATTCATTCTATAAATACTTCTGCAGAAGATGAGAAAATGTTGGTTGTAGAACTTTGAAATATACTTGTGCTCGAATTTTCTACCTGTGAATAGTGTTCAAGGGCTCTTGAAGCTCTGTTTGTGATAGAATAGTTAGGCTGAGAAGTGAAGATGATTTCTGAATTAAAACATTGGACTTAAAGCTATAACTAGTTTGAAGCATCAATACACGTTGATTTATGGGATCTTGGTCTATGTCAATGGTGATGTTATTTCTTATTGTAAATTGTTATTTTATTTTTGTTTTCACTTTTTCCATCTTCTTTGATAAAGAACAGCAAGCATAGAGTTAGGATTTAGTGTATATCAGTACCCTTCTTTGACTGATAAGCTTTATCTATATGTTTTCTTCCAAATTGTGTTTTTTAGGAATGATTTAATTTAGTTTAAGTAGTTAGGAATGCTAGCGTTCCCTCGTCCTACTGTCTAGGCTAATTGTTATTCTTTAATGTTATTTTCAGTTCATGTTAAATAGAGATGATCTAAGGAAGTTATGGTGAGCCCTGTCCTTCAGTTTTATCCCAAAAAACTATCTGAAAGTTTCCCTAAGAATTTGTTGAAAGCAGGTTAGGTTAAAAGTCCTTACCTGATCTTAGATTATTCTTTGTTATCATATGTGTTTCCCTTTGTGTTTAAAATGTTTTTCTCTTGAAAATGCATCAAAATCTAGCTAGTTTCAAATTACTTACCAGATCTTATATTAATTTATGTCTTTCTTAAGTGTATGCCAAAAGCACGATAGTTTCAAAGTACTTACCTGATCTTAGGCTGCTCTTTGTTCTCCATTTGTTTAATTCCCCTTCTTGTTGTATCATTTCATTCCATAAAATCAACTTCAAAGAGATCCTTAGACATAGATGACTTGCCCCATGGACCACTCTTGAACCTTGTTATTTCAATTAAATCCTATTATGACTCCATAGCCCAATGGACTAAAAAACAGAGTTATATCTATTTTTTCAGCCAAAGCTTGTTCTGATTGCTTGCAACTTCACACCTTTTAAACTCTTTCCATTTTAGAACTTTCCACTCAAATAATAATCATGCTCAACCATCCAAAACAAGAAAAAACCCTCGGACTTCATAACTAGCCTAATATCATTACCCAAAAGCTTTAAAAGATAAATCCATCTTTGCACTTATTGGAGAGATCCCTCTTCGGATTCAGGAGGGCTAGATCCTAGAATCCCAAAGTGGTTGAAATAGTGTTCTCCCTACATTTGGACTTTGCTAATATTGCTAATTACAGGGAGCTAACACTACACCTCCTTATCAATGGAAAATGTAGGTCATGAATTGTGCCTTGATCTCCACACATCTCCCATAGTAGGACACCAATTTCTTTACATCTTTGAAGGTCTTTGCACTTCATGAAATGCTGAAGTACACCTCCAATGGGATCTCTTGATGAGATGTCCTCCTCATGCATGGCCTTCCAAAACCAATGAGGTCTTGGATCTGCTACAAGTAGAAGTCTCTCTTTGAGCTATGGCATGCTCATTGAGAGAGTGTCATCTAGAGAGGAGAAAATGTTTCTCACCTCAGGATGTGTACCTTTTGACATCTCTTTCTTCATAGCTCCCTGAATGAAGTTGTCACCTGAATTTTCCCATGAGGAATGGGTCCTTCTTTATTCACTGCTGTCTTTAGACAGTGCAATTCACCCTTGTTGCTCTAGATTAGCAGTAAGAGATAATCCTGGGTCATACCAAGACAAATTTCCAAGGCTTCCCATTAGATTTTATGAAATGATAGAAAATGGAAATTCATGCATACCTTGGTGATTCTTGGGAACCTCTTGTAGGGCTTCAAGAGTTCATCTCTTCAATGTGTTGGTTGATCCAAATACTGCTACAGATGGCTACCCCTCTATGATGGTGACAACGCTGGTACAAGGCTCTTTAAATGGAGAAGAGGACTCCTCCTCCTCTGATCTTCTACTATCAAATCTCCTGATTACTTGATGCATAAAATCAAAAAGAGTGGATATTCTTGCATGGCTTACATGGCTGATCCACCAAGAGCTTGCCTTGCCCTTCAAGTGCAACGTTGAGATCTCTACAACTTATTTTTCAACTACTGGATGTAGTAGGAAAAATGCCTCTAGTTTCATCACCCAAGTCTCTGCTA
Source organism: Pinus albicaulis (assembly GCA_034641835.2). Classification (NCBI taxonomy): domain Eukaryota; kingdom Viridiplantae; phylum Streptophyta; class Pinopsida; order Pinales; family Pinaceae; genus Pinus; species Pinus albicaulis. The sequence goes on along the minus strand of CM076581.1, from coordinate 956,369,214 downwards.
CAGACTTGAGTGATCCATCAAACGTAGACAACATGAATTTGTTTCCTCTTATCATTCTCTTACTGTATGGCTTCTTCTCTTCTTTCATTTGAATAAACTAAGGAAGATCTAGAGTCTCTTTGGAAGCTCTAGGTCGATGTTTGTACTCTGCCAAGTATTGACTTAGAATCTCCCGTTCTAAGTGCTCTTCAGGATCCTCATCCTTCCTCAAATAATAGGAAGTGAATGTCTCTTCTTCTTCTCCTTGAAACCTTCTAGAGGTCTCACTACAGATTTCTCCTCCTTGAAACCCTCTTGGAGTTCCATTGCATCTCTCTTCTTCCATTGGTTGAACCTCCTTGGAGAGGCTCTTCTTAGATATGAAAATGTATGAGATTAATCTCATCCTTTCCATCATATTGACCTTGATATTTTATTTATATCAATTTTTCTCGAAGCCCACAGGCTCAACCAAAGATCTTGCTTTAATACCACTGTAATATCCCAAAAGGGACTGCTCAACAAAATAGGCCTGGAAAACGCATTTTTCAGGGATGTGTACTTTAGAAACCAATGTCAGCCCTTGGATTCCTTATATTTGGTAATATTAGACCCAATTCGAATGGGATATTAGAAACAAAACAAACTAGGTGAGGCAAACAAGCCTCCCACACCTAGTAAGGCTTGTTAAACGTCTAATGAGGGACTGCAGCAATATAAAAACATTTTATTGGAGTAGCAACAAGATAATAACACATGGGAGGTATTAATAAACCATTTACTAACAGTAATATATACAACATCAAGGAAATTGATCTATCCCTTCAACCCAAAGTGGGGAAAAGCAGTGATTTAAGCCCTAAAATGGTTATTTTCAGAAGTCTGCATAAAAAAAGAGGAAAGTGATGGTTGGATCTGTTAGCTCAGGTCATGAGGGACTCCCATGACGAATTTAAGCTTAAAACAATCACTCTAGCTAAGTTAAATAGTTCCCCCACTCCCGAAATGGCTTAAAAATGTTGATTTCCCATGACCTAGAGTATGCAGAAATTACTGAAGCACAAAAAGTGTGATTTTCTAAAGGTGTTAACTGTAATAGGGTCTGAGCATCATTAAATTGTATCAAGGATATATATCAAACAATATACAAGAGAAAGAAATATATTTAACACGAATAAACCCTCAAAATAGAGGCGTTGCACGATGTATTGAGACTGAAGAACTTGACAGCGTAATTTTCAAAGAGATAAAGTAGTATTTCATTATATCTGAGATATATGGAAGATATTTACATAAAAATATAGATCTATTACAGATTTATATGCCAAAGAGGTTCTTATTTACACTCCCCTTGGGGATCTCAGCAAAATATGGATATCAATGAATAGATCTGAGATCTGCCATAGATCTGCAGTAATATTCAGAAATTTATAAAGCATATTATACATAGCAGATCAGATCTGAAATGGACATGGATTGGTTGGCCAATCCATGGATCACCACAGTGAAGGGAAGGGTCCCTTTCACTAGAGATCTTTCCTTCAAGCTGCTACGCAAACCCCACTGCAACTCTGCCAGAAGAAAGGATGCAGTCTCTTCAAGGAACTATGTTGATGGTGATGCAAAATACTTTGGCCTGATGTGAAGATAAAAAAATTGAAGCTCAACCGGTGGATGCACTCTTCCAGGAGGTTAAAAGACACACTCACTCAGAAGAGGCTCCAATACAAACTAGATCTGAATAGATCTAGTGTTCCACTTGCTACAGCTTACAAAAGAAATAAAACCCTCACAGGATCTGCGTTGCAGTTGGAAGTAGAAGCTTGGTCTCCAACTAGATAGTGGACAAAGCAGGACAATATCTCCTCCAAGAGCTACTCCATGAAGGGTAAGGGAATTCCTAAATAGGAAACCCTCACAATTCTCTGCTAAACAACCAAGAGAATGTGGATTTGTCTAAGCAGACACAATCCTCTAAAATCAGATAATAATCAACCACCTTCTTAGGCTGCCCTCTCCTTCCTTTTATAAGATTAGGGTTTGCAAAACCCTAAACCACCTTCATTCATTTAACCCTTTTCACATGGAGGACCTACTTCTAAAACTGCGCTGATCATCCAGGAGGTTCAATGCATCTGGACTGTGTTGTGATTTGGTCCTATTGACCCAGTCAAATGGCTTAATCCTGTTTCACACACAAGTGGATTTTATTAAGACAACCCTGATTTGTCTCTGTTCACATTGGGCATTGATTTATTTTGATAATTTCAGGAGTTTACATGTCCTCCTTTACATTTTATTCATCAAGTAAGAAAATTAAAAAAAAATGAAATATTCACATTAGCTTGGGCTAATTAGGAATATTACAAATTCCAACAGACAAATGATTCAGAAACAACAAATTATGGAAGCATCTTCATCAAAACATTCAGAGGATAAAGACATGGATATAAAGAAGAATTATAAAGAGATTAAAGCCAAAAATGAGGAAATCAAGAATGAAATCTATTCTCAATATTTGAAGCAGACTCCAAGGATTCAAAATAGGCTACTTTCAGCCTTTGATTATACAAATAAGAAATTTTTGATGTCAGTACTTCAACCTAAAGTACAAACACCTAAAACAACAGTTGATTACAAAAAGGTGGATTTTGAAGTACAAGTACAAGACATTCATCCCTTGGATCGGATTGAATTCCACAAGCAAAGCTCAGAAATTCTATATTCTACCATGACCACAAAAGCAATGAGTGTCCAAAAGCTCCAAAATTATTTGAAAAATATAAGAGATCAGCTTAAGGTTGAAAAAGCTTCTTCATAGGCTAAAGACACCAGAATCAAGTATTTAGAGGAATTAGTGATTGAAGTGGGTTATGACCCTTCTAATGTGAAAGCTGTAGAAGATTTAGTGAAGAAGAAAAATGCTGATATTGCAGCACTAAAAAAGCAACTGAAATTACCCCCTACACAACATGCACAGGCTAAGGAAATTTTACAGGAGGAAAACCAAAAGGATGAGATGATGAATCTCATATTACAGATGACAGGACAAACCAAGGAGATGGAAATTGAGATGGACCAGCTTGTCTAAGAAAAAGAAGCTGCAAAGACCAAAAATGTACCTCCTACAGTAATTCCCATGGTGACAAAAATATTTTCATCCACTTTAGCAGAAGAATTCGCTCCAAAGGTTCAATTGGCCACAACAGTGCTAGTCACTCCATCCACCACTTCCGCCACTGAGTCTTCTACTTCTGTAGTTCAAAAGACAGATGAGGCCAGCAAATTGATAAAAGCAATGGAGGAAATTTCCATAGAATACAATGAGATAAATAGATTGAAAGAACAAATCAAGAATCTTGAAGATGCCAAGAAGTTGACACAGGTCAATTCTAAAACTGAAGAGAAAAAAGCTAAGAGATGAAGTGAATAGTCAAATAAGTTGGAAACATAGTTGACCTTGAAAGAGCCCATGGCATACATCAAAAATAAACTATGGTCCAAAATCATTGAATCAGTCAATGATACTTGGCCATCAATTCAAGTGATTTATGAACAGAAGGACTTGCTAAAATTAAGTAGAGAAGAAATACAGAAGACTAAAGATGAATTAGGTACTAAGCCTGAAGAAGCATTGGAAATCATTAAGTTCCTCAATACTAAAAAAAAATAAAAATTGGATGAAATAGGAATAATTGATAAGACAGAAACAATTCTTGAAGTAAAAAAAAATAATTTCCAAACAGAACCTGATGAAACAGTTGGAAAAAAAGTGCCAAAATATGGATGTAGATATCACAAGATTCTTGGTGAAATTTGACACTTTGAGGAAAAAAAGACCTCCTAATCTTCTAGTAATCAATGATAAATTGATGAAACAAGAAGATTATGATAAAAAGATAAGGGAATTTGCCATATATCAGGTTAATAATTCAGATTGGCAAGGGATTCCAATAGGTAAAGTGTTACATAAAATCATTGAAAATCTTTTTTATTTACAACATGAGATAAAACACCTTTTTGTGGTCAAACCAACTTTTGATAGATACATAGAAGCAGATGAAAAATTCATGAAACTAATGAAGATTAAATTACCAGAAGAAGAATTTTGGGAGAAGCTCACAGATTTACTGTAAAAAATCAGTTTGCAGTAAAAAAAGAGGAAAAATAGAGTTGTTTTTACACAGCGAAATAGAGTTTTAGGTAGTAAATCAGTCAAAATCAACAGGTTAAAGTGTATCAGAATAAAGAGTATCATAAGTTGAAGAGTATCAGATGGAAGGTGAAGTTTTAAAATAGATTGAAGATCAAATGCCAGCATGAGGGACACCTCAACTAGCCAGATGCAACACCAATCCAAACAACATGCTATTTAATTTGAATAAATAGGGTAGCTTGCAATTTGTTAAGAAACTGTCACTATATTTTTGTAATAAGATATTTAATTTTCCAAAAAACATTCCTAGGACTGTTCTAGGATATTTTGTACTAATTTTTGTATAAATACTTCATCATTTGAAGTATTAGTGTGGATTGATTATTGAGATTTCTATATCTGGAACATTCTGAACCTAAGGGCTTTTGTAATCAAGTTCAAGTCAGAAGACTGGATCTCGAGCAGTAAAGCATCATATTACTGGATTCATGTGTTGGGCCACTGAAATGAAGTATTTTATACTGTTTTCAGTCAATTTTCTTATTGATCCGTATTTATGCAGGAACACAACATAATACAAAAATAACCATAAACATAGAGATGCAGCGGAAATAATGTGTCATTTCATTAATATCAAATAACAGAAATATGCTTACAGACATAATGGAAATACAATAGCTAGGGTGTTGGTAGCGAATCTCTAAGAAGAGATGTGGTGGCTACAGACCTCTGAACTGTGTTACAATGAGACTCTAGGGCCTATTTATTATTGAGAAACAATGGAGAACTCTAAACGTCCAAAAACCAAACCCTAGGAGATGAAGCGCCAAAACTATGGGCCCCGTTTGGGTAAGTTGGTGGTTCAACTTCCTAGGGACGTAACTTTGGCATACGATCTCCGTTTGATGCACTTGATAGCTCGTTAGAAATATCTATCCGAGGACTACAACTTTCGGCATGAATATCATTATAAAATGGAATGATATTCGTTAGAGGTGCGATGCCCAAAAAATGTCATTTAGGGCCTCAAAACGGCTCCAGAAGTTCAGGACCCGAAAAACTGCTAAAAATAGTAAGTTTTGTTGCAACTTGAAAACTGAAAGAACTAATGATGGGGGTTCAAATGGAATAGGTGGGTGGCCACCAATATCCACCTGGATCATTAAGCCCCCAAAACAGCTTCGAGAGTGGAGGACCCGAAAACCTACTAAAAATAGTAAGTTGTGTTGAATGTGAAAAGCTACAAGAATTGATGGTGTTGGTTCAAATGGAATAGGTGGGTGGCTACCGATATCCACCTGGATCACTTACGTTTTTCATCCTTTCATAAATGTGTTCTAAATTTTTATGTGAAATCAGGAATTGTTATATCAGAATTTGTTAAAAGCACTATGTTATTGATTGGTTTCTTTTAAATGTTTTCTGCTGATATCCAGACCAGGGAACCCTTAATTTCTCCCTAATTTTGATTGAAACCTACCTTTCCACTCCTTATCCGGATAAAATAATTCGTAATTTCTCTTTATCCCAATTAAATCCACTTCACCAATCAACCTTTCAAGATCTTTAGTGACTTTTCTATCTTGCCCTGTGAAAATTTGACTTTAGACCTTGATCCTGATCTTTATGCTTGACACATTGACTCTATCTACCCAATGGATTATAGATTCAAAAATATCCATCTCATTAAGTCGTTTTCCTACCAAAACAAATCAAAACCCCAAAACCAATTTTCCCCACATAACTAGCCTAAAATCAGATATAAAAACAAAGTTAAATCTTATAGAGAAAGTCGTCTTTGAGCCTTAGGAAGGCTAGCTCCTAAAGCTTAAAAGTAGGTTTGTGGTTACCTCTAATATTCTTTAAAATATAAATAAAAAATCTCAAAACTTTGGGAATTATTAGAGTGATAAAAGGGTAAGTGGAAGCACAAACTTCCAAAGGAACCAAGCGCGGTTCTGAGGTTGTAGGAGTATCGAAGAAGAAAAGAAAAGGATCTAAAGACATTGGCGAGAAGGTCCTGATGCTAACCGAGGATGACTTGAACGAAATTTCAAACACAGTCATGTATATGACAGAGGATCGATGGACATATATGGAAGTGCAGTATAAGATTGCGCTTAAAGTCGTGCAGGTGGGCATCCAGGATTTAAAATTACATGCGAGCCTGATGCAAACAAGCATTTCTCAAGTGAGCTAGATGTAGACAAGCGTGCATGTAGCCAGCGTGTATCCTCTTGAAATAGCTTTACTAGTGACCAGGGATGTTCATTTTGTTCAAATCCCTACGCTGGCCATCCATATAAACCCCATCTGATGCGCTTAGTTTAGAGGTTGTGGTGACAATAACATTAACTTGTTTGTTCTACTTGCAAGTAAGCTACACATGATGCACTCTATGATTGTATATGAGCTTCAATTCCATGAGACCCATACTCACACAACTGGCGTAGAATCCAAGAAACAGGTCGCAGAAGCCCAATATAAGCAACAAGCAGCGGAGGAAGCCTATCGCGCAGCTGAAGCCTAGCGTGCTATGCTCTAAGAAAATATCCACCATGTTTGCAGTGAAGTACCAACATTCCTTGCCACAACTTCCCTAGAAGAGAAATTATAAGGACTATCTCCCACACTGAAATCCTTGCATACTGAATTTCATACCATCCAGGCCGAATTTTAGCATCAAATTGCTAATTTACAAATGAAGTTGTAGCCTGAAACCCCGCCTGAAGTCAGGGCAAAGCAGGCTACCAAGGTAAAGCAGGCCATTGAAAGTATTGTTGTCATAGTCACAGAGTGTGACAAGGTTTTGGATGACGCTATGTGTAATATTCCTAAAATTTATCTTTTAGCTAAATGGAATATTATATATTATTTTTTCACTAGGTAGGTGAATAAATGGGTAGGGAGGCCCATAAATCTCCTCAGCAGCAATAAAAAAAATTCAAGTGTGAAAGGAGACCTTCTAAGCAGCTAAATAAAACACCTTTGAGTATGAACAAGGGCTGGATCATGTTGAGTAGGTCCAATTTGACCAAATCAATAGTGCTATTATGGAGGAGTGGACAATTAATGAGGAATAACATAATTTTGGAGGGAGATTGATTGCATGGAGGTAGTCACCTAATTGAGTAGGGCCAAGGACAAGGAAGCTCATAACTTATATAAGGAAGAGGATGGCAGCCATATTGGTTATGTTTTACATTATTATTGTGTATATGGTCTCTTCAGACTTTTGGCATTCTTCAGCTGTTTAGTTGAGTTTACAGTGTTGTTTAGCACCGGGTGTTCCCGAGCAAGGAGTCCCATCTCTTTCCTTGAGAGGCCTCTTAGAGGAGCCTTGCACTTCATCTCCACACTGAGGTTAAAGGCCAAGCTAAAAATTTCTTCATCAGCGCAGTTTCTGAAGAATATTGTGCCGTGTTGCAGGGTGCAACAGTGGAGGATCATTTTGGGTGTCTTTAGAAATAGTTTTGCAATGAAGGAAGGTTTCTATCCATTGGAAGACCTGTAAAGAAGCCCCTTGAGCTTTATTGACATATTTTTAGTAGGATAAGGAGTATTCATCCTCTACAAAGCAGTTTCAGCCCAGATCTGCGTTATTTTAGGGAGGAGTTGCAAGGGTAGTTGCAGTGGTTGTTTTGGGAGGTGATTTCTTTAGTGGAGGAGCCATTCTTTCATACGAAGGATCTATTGGAAAAGGTTTGTAGGTATCTACATTAGCTTCAGCCATATCTTCTCATTTCTTCTATTATAGCATATCTTCAGCCCTAGGGCTGCAACTTACATTGGCACATTGTGTGCATTTTCTGGAAACCCTTTTGGGTTGTCTTGGAAAGCTGATCTAGTGTCTAGATTTGTATGTTTAGACTCTATTGGGACCTATATCAGTATTTTACCATCATTTTACCATCTCCAGCTGTAGTTATGCATAATATTACTGCACTTTAGTTTCTCTTCGACATTTTGTATTGTAACAGCAGTTCATATTTTGGAGTGATTTCTTATGGGAGGTTTTTTTCTTCATTGTATATGATTTATGCCTCACTATTGTGTATTGATTTTCTTATCTAATACATGATGTTATGACCCCATATTGGTCTCCAATGTTAATGAGTTGATTTACACTTCCAGTTTTGTGTTCATATATTGATGCTTTCCCTTTTGGGAATATTACAGTGGTATCGAAGCATAATCTTGGCTCAGCTTGTGCATTCAGCCAATATGTCACCATAAGGATAATATTCTCACAATAAGAGGAGATGTACATAAGGGACAAAGAAAAGACCCCAATATTTGGAGGACGATAGGAAGAGGAGCTCTCAAAGTTTATTTTTCAAGCTATGCAGAGCATCAAAGGGGATATCAAGAAGATGAGAAGGGAGATGTGCAGGAATCTCCAAGGGGGTTTGAATATGAATCAAGCCCTAGATTTTTACATGATGGGTATGAGCATGCAGCCACACAATATGATCCACAATGCAATTTTATGCCCAGATTTATAGCAAGAGATATGGAGGAAAAATATGCACCAAAGGAGGAGACTTTGAGTGACTATCTTCGGGAGTATGAATCTCAATCTTGTAGATTCAAGGAGCACTTGAACTTCCAAGAGTTTTTCAAACTCAAGGAGGAAAGAAGACCAATAAATCACAACAGAAGCAGAAGAGGTAGTTTATTCCTACCAAATTTTGATGGGTCCTCCACATGCACAGCCAAGGATTGGATAGATTATCTAGACTCATATTTGCATCTACATCAAGTTTCAAAAAATGAAGCCCTTAGGATAGCAACTCTGCATCTTGAAGGTAAGGCTCATACTTGGTGGTTTTATGAATATTCTTCATTAAAAAATGAAAATATGTCTACTTATGCAAGGTTCACTAGGAAGCTAGTAAGGATATTTGATGAAAAACATTCTGAAACTTCCTTCGTTGAGCTAGCCAAGCATACACAAACAAAACCTTTACATGAGTTGGAAGTATCTATAAATCCAATTCCATTTCAGAAAACTATTGAGTGGATTAAAAACTTGCACAATACCTTTCTAAAGGCAAGATCCCCATTTTAGAAAGAGCTCTCTTCTCAAATGGAAGACATGGAGGAACTAAACAAAGAAACTCATAGTGATGATGAGTTAACCTCCATTGATGATGAAGGGGAGGGGAAGAAAAGAGGTAACAACGTTTTCACAGCTGTAGCAGATCTAGTACCTCATGAAGGGGAAGATGGAGCACTTTCTACAAAGAGATAAACTCTTGCACTCTTGCAAGGAGTTCCAAATAATCTCACATATGGAGATTAGGGCACAGTCCATGTGCAACATGTGCCATCATTGACAGATTGTGAGAACTTGAAGATAGAAGAAGATAAATGGGAGGACAAAAATCATATGATGAGTAGCACATACCCCTCTCTATTTCATAAGGTTGATTCACATAAGAGGCAGGAGGATTTGGACATTAAGGAAAAGGAAAAATCAGTCCACTCACATATACAACCTCCTTTAGGCCTTGATGTTTCATTACATGGAGGCATTCCACCCGGGAGACCCCCTGATTGGAATATGCATAAAGAGTTCTCTCAAAATTGTGCAACATTGATATATTTGGCTAGGGAAAGAGCCTTGGGAGAAGCTAGCACAACACAGAGAACCTTTGATGGGTTCAAAGGAGGAATGAGCAATTTTTTGATATGGACATTGGTATCTCCCACTTAGCTATTTGTGCTAAAAGATGATTCAGAAATATACAATGACATGAGCATGGTGCCAAATGACCACTCCATAGCCTTGGAGCAGCAAATGATACTTCTACACATGAGGAAGATTTCTGAATATGACAAGAGGTAATTAACACCCTTGCATGCATTGGAAAAACTATGGAAGTTTTGGATGGGAAATGCCTTCCAAGAGGAGGACAATATGGAAGTTTTGGATGTGAAATGCCTTCCAAGAGGAGGTTGACCTCCATGTATTTCAATCTTGTCTTAGGTAAGATCAATTGCAAGGGAGGTAGCAAAAGTGGGGTAACAATACTCCAACATGTGGCTTTGGCATTGAGCATGTCAAAGCGGAGTGTTATTGTTAGTATGAATCTTGATTCTAAGTGTACGAAAAAAGACCACTTCAGTTGCGGATAACAAACAACCCTAACAATAGAAATGACTACTAATATCTTCAGATTTGAAATTAGATGATCAAGACAAATGCTGCAAAAATCTAGATCTATGCATTAGAAGACATTAGACAGTAGAAAAATAAGATTTACTCCATAGATCCAATAGACAAGACAAGAATATATCCAATGAAATTTTTATTAATGGCACCTGGGAGGAGAACACAAGAGGGTGTTCCCTGGTCTCCTCAATGGGTTGGGTTCTTGAAAGTCCTTAGCACTTCAAATTTAGAATTCCTCTCTCTTGATGGTGTAGAAAACCCATACAAAAATGGAAAAATATGGCTATGATAGTGGATCAATAGCCAGACCAAGAGTTGAGATACAGAGTGATCTTTAGGCAACAAAAGGTGACAAATGAATGGGAAAACCCTTCTATTTATAACAAAATATTCAGCTAATCTAGATATTGGTGCATAATTAAAATCTTATAAACCAAATCTAGATCCAAGTTTTATGGAATATTTTATTATATTTGTTGGAGGTGTTAGCCACCTATACAATTTTTCATATCAAATGCTGGCTAAATCATTTCTGAAGCCTTCAAGAAACAAGTTTCATTGCAAAATTGTTATCTCTTGAAGTCTTTTGAAGGCATCTTATTCTTTGATTAATCTTCACTGCCGTTTCCCTTTAAATTCTGAAATTCTGTTGTTTTCTTGAAGAAAAGATTGCTGCAAAAATTCCATTCTTTCATCATTTTTAACCCTCCTTTCACCTCAAGATTAACCCCATTTTATTCCCTTTTTTCCTCATAAATTTCCTCCGTTTTCTATTTTTTCCTATTTTTCTTTTCACAAAATCCCTTTTATAAGGTTTAAAACTCACCTTTGAACCTTACCGAAACCCCCAAATCCGTTAAAAAACCTTGAAAAAAATCATAAAAAATAAGCTTTTTTAACTATGGGCCTAAGCCCCTTTGGGCTAAGCCCTAAAACCACTTCCCCTCCATGCGACTTGGTGTTGGAACCAAGCGTTAAGCCCCAATGGCGCTTATCGCATCAGAACAATCGACGAGCGCAAGTCTATTTGTTGCGTTCAAACCTCTGATGCGATTGGCCCTTTTATATAAACCCCAAGCCTTTGCCTTCTTTATAAAAACCAAAGGCCCTACAATCGGGCGCCTAACACTATAAAAAACCCTCCCCAAGCGCATTTTCCTTTGTATTTTGTTTAAAAACATATTTTTTGTAAATTTAAAGGGACCCGCCATTCATTGGTTGAACACTTTCCCGACCGTTAATCTTGAACCAATCAGACGGTCTGCGCCATCTGGCATTGGGAGATTTCCATTGGCACGTTAAATATTTTATTCACCCCCCCTCTCGATTGGCCTCCTTCGATACATTCTCCGTCGTCGATCTGATCTGCAGATCGACGATCTACGTTCAATTGCACCAGCGCCCATTCAACCTTTGCCCCCGCTGATCGCAAAGCTTCGATTACATCTGGGTTGTCCACATGTCAAGATCCGATGGTCCAGATCCTTCCTCACCACCTTGGTTAAATTTCATGCACCCAGCTTTATAATGTTTTCTGGCCAAATCTCAGCCGTTGATCTCCGCAGATCAATGGCCAATATTAACCCATTCTCCACCTCATATATTATTCCATTTAAACCTAGATTTAATCTCAACCGTTAATCTATTTTCATCTAACGGTTCAGAATAATCTCGATAGGCCCGACTCCTGTGCGTCCTGCCTTCCTTTATATTTGATCTCAGCCATCCAATCTATGATCTAATGGCTCAGATTAAAACCACCTTTTCCTACCCCAACCTCGTTCCGCCCGTGCATCTTATCAATATCGCGCTAACTCTCCACCGTTCGATCTAAGGCCTCAGATCTAACGGCTGATGTGCATTTTCGCGTAAATTCATGCCCGAATGATAATTCTTAGAAATTACGCGATCTAAGACATTTTCAAATGCTACGTGTTGGCCTAAAATGCATATCGCATTCGAAAAGTAAAAACCGCCTACCTGGCTTTTCGTTGCGCGATACTATTGGTTTCTCAAGCCGAAACCACTTTCCCCTGTTTTCACCACTTTCCATCGCATTCCTCCTCCATCGTTGATCTCTGCAAATCATTGGTCAGATCATTTTCGCGTTGTTTCATCGCCCTCCGCCATACACCAAGGGCCTTCATAGATCAACCTCCGTCGTTGATCTCCTTGGGCCTATCTCATCCGACGGCCCAGATTCGTCTGAGAAACCCCGAATTTAATTTCAATACATTTTCCTCTACCAAAAGAATTTTGACTCATTTCCTTTGTATTTCTTCTATTTTCGCGAAAATCGGCCCTTCTCCATTATATTTACCCAGTCGCTATTGACGGTTGATCTTCGCAAGATCGACAGATCTGACTTAATTTTCACAACCGTTTGCTCCAAACCACCTCTCATCTAACTCTGTGATCAATCTCCATCGTTGGATGCTTTCATCCAATGGCCACGCTTTAAACCTAAGCCTCCAAAGCAGTTTTACCCAATATGCAGGATTTTCTAATTTTTCTTGTATTGTGCAGGTTTCAATGGTTTTTTCCATTGTGTTAAAAGAAAATCAAAGGTTGGGGGTGAAGACCCTCCGGACCTTTATTCATTTAAGGGATTATTCTACAATTTTTTCCATCAGTATTTTCCAGTGCCTCATGAACGCTGGCAACATTATAAAACCCCCTGTGAACATCTGCACATCAACAAGACACAACAAAGATTGATTAAAACACAGAGTATCAGTGTTGAAGATCAAACCACAACAGAACTGAAGAATTGAAGGTAGAATCACAGTTTTGGTGGATTACGGCTAATATCGACAATCAAAAGCCTAATCCACTAAATTAAACACAATTAAAGAATGATAGACATAATTTAGGCCTGATTAAGCCTAACACACAGAATCAAATCAAATTAACAGTGTTTAAGGAAAAATAAAAAATATCTATCAATCCGAGAGAGCCTCCACTGCCACATCAGAGGTTAATTGATTCCTCTCAGCTACCAAAGCCACCTATAGCCTCAAATAATTCAACAAAAGGCTGAGTTATGACTAGAACAGAGCATATCTGCCTCAATAGAGCCAAACAATTATTCCAAGCCAAAGAGACTTATTGCAAAAATATTAGCAGAGTTATTACAACATAACACAGAGCCTTAAAGTCAACAATAGCTCCCCAGTGAGCTTAATACTTAATGTAATCCAATTAATACAGATAAATATCTAAAATATTCTCCATTGAGCCCCTCAAAGGTTGAGAAGCATTAACTGTATTAATTGAACTTAGAAGATCTTTTATCTCGTTCGACCTCCTCATTTTCCTGTAAAATCTTCTTGAGGAGCTCATTGTAAAGAGTTGGTTGCAGAACTTTGAAATATACTTGTGCTTGAAACTTATACATGTAATTAGTGTTCAAAGGCTCTTGAAGCTCTGTTTGTAGTCAAATAAGTTAGGCTGAGAAGTGAAGATGATTGCTGAACTGAAACATTGGACTTGAAGAATGTAACTGGATTGACATCAATATACAAGTTGATTCTTAGGATCCTGGTCTATATCACTAGTGAAGTGTTTCTTTCTGTGTTATTTTTTTTCCTCTCATGTATGCCATTTTGTCCATTATTCTCTGATAAAGAAAAACAAGCATAGAGTTAGGATTTACTGTTTGTAGTACCCTTCTCTGACTGATAAGCTTTATCTCAATGTTTTTCTCTCAATCATTGTATTTAAGAATGATTCAATACAGTTCAAGTAGTTAGGAATGATGGCGTTCCCTCGTCCTACTATTTACTCTAAACATTGTTCTTGAATGTTATTTTCTTTATTTTCTTAGTAAAGTTAGACTAGAAAAGTGATGGTGTGCCCTATTTTCTAGCTTCTTTCTCTAAAGGTAATTTTGAATGTTTCCCTAAGTGTATGCTTAAATAAGTCTAGATTTAAAAGTATCTTATCTGATCTTAGGCTATACTTTGTCTTCATTATCTTTTTTCATCCCTTCTGAAAGTAATTATGCGAATTACTGGATTGTTTGTCTATTGATTTAGCTTTAATACGAACTTGTACAAAGAGATTTAAGGTTAGCCCTACCCTTTGGTCAATTTTAAATAGTTACTTAAAAGATTTTCTTGTTTGGACAGACTGATAAATCCTAGTTGAAATTATTTCCTGTTTCCACCCCTTCAACACTTTTATTGTTTCCATTACATCATTTAATCTCAAAGATCTTGTGATATAGATGACTTGCCCCTTGGACCACTCTTGAAATTGTTGCACAATTAAAGTCCTCTTATGACTCCATAACCCAATGGACTAAAAGCCAGTGTTATATCTATCTAATCAGCCAAAAGCTTATTCTGATTGCTTGCAACTTCACACCTTTGAAACTCTTTCCATTTTAGGACTTTCCACTCAACTAAAAATCATGCTCAACCATCCAAAACAAAACAAAAACCTCGCTCTTAATAACTAGCCTAATATCACACCTCAAAAGCCTTAAAGATAAATCAATCTTCGCACTTTATAGAGAGATCCCTCTCTGGATTCAGGAGGGCTAGATCCTAGAAACCCAAAGTGGTTCAAGTGTTCTCTCCGCATTTTTGGTCTCACCAATCTACTGAAATTACAAGGAGCTAACATTTCTGGCGACTCCGCTAGGGAGTTCTAAGTCATTTTCATTTTAAGGTAATCATAGGATATCATAAATTTGTTTCAAAGAATATTTGGTATATTTGCCAGTTGAGCCACCAGAAACAACATTTCTGTCAATTCCGTTGGGGAATTTCTGAGCAAACTTCATCCTACATGCTTTTACAACCTCAGGAAACCTCTTGATTTAATGACCTTTGTTGTGTTAGCCAGTTAGCGCACCAGGCATAAAATTTCTGGCCAAACACTCAGTATTCAGTGAGAACAAGCAACCTTCTTCAAGCAATACCAAGAAAATGGTAATCGTGATGAAACTTATTTGAATCAGTGACAAAGGAAACCTTAGTATTCTCTTAAGAGCTTATCAAACCTTGGAGGTTCAATTAGATTATCCATAAGAGTAAATTTTCTTTGTCTCATCACCGTAGCTAAGTGTTGAAACATATTTAGGATACTTTTAGAACCCATAGGATTGAAAGAACTCAAAAAAACCCAAAAATATTTCAGATTTTTATTCAATAAACATGGTGGTGGACCATAAAACCATTTACCTCCAAAAGAGCTAAAACTTCCACTTGGCGACTCCACAATCCTAAATAAACCTTAAGACTCCACTGGGAAGACCCATTATCATCATAACATCATTTAAACTCAGTTAGAGGACTTTAGAATTAAACTTTTTATTGATTAAAAATATCAGTTAGCCTCTTAAAGATTGTCATATTTGGTTAAACTTTTCTTGTTTAGTTGGGACTAAAAAACACAACATAGTGGCTCCTAGAAAGATTCATACTAGAGCTTACCCTGACCCAAACCCACCTAAGATAGTTGATAACCCTGAAAGTATCCTTAGGAAGTCTCCTAAGATTAAATTTTCAACTGTTTTCAGATCACCCTTGAGAGCTAATTTAGTTCCTGAAAACCTTGCAGCTGTACAACAATCACAAGTTGACTTAAGAAATCCATTTAGAATTAGGTATCTTGATGATTTAGATCAGTGAGATTCAGATTGTTCACTTTCATCTCCAGAAACAAGTGAACATCTTGGTAGTAGAGAAACAACACCACCTGATTTACATTTCCTTCTCAATTTAGGTGTCCCTCATCCAAGATCAGCTCAACAATCTATTGCTGGTACTTCCACCTCTATTCCTCATACATCCACTTTCCAAACCACTCCATTCCATCCCACTTTCCCTCTTGTAAATCCACCTCCACCCCCTATCATGGCAGCATGGTATGCTCCCTTAGTCCTTCCTTTTCCCTTAGTCAATCTTCCACAGGACTATCAGTCCAAAATACCATTGTATGATGCCAGTAATGCTACTAATGCTTCACAACATGTGGATAAGATGAATGACTACTTTGACAGAAATGAAATTGATGATGAATCTGTCAAACTTAGACTATTTGCTCAAAGTTTAGAAGGAGAAGTAAGAAAATGGTTCAAAGGCTTAGCCCCCCACAGTATAAATGATCTTCAAGGCTCCCATCAGACATTCTTAAACAAATGTGAAGTAAGGAAAAAGCCTCTTCAGATACTTTTTGATTACAAGAATCTCCAAAGAAACGCAGGGAAAAGTGTACAGGCCTATTTCACTAGGTTTAATAGCGTTTATAATGCCCTTCCCCCAGACCTAAAACCTCCACAAGGCTCAACTTTAAAAAAAAATTCTAAATGATTTGATCCTGAGAAGGCCTATCAACTGAGAGAAAGAGATCCTTTAACCCTTGAAGATATGCAAAAAGGAGATCTTGCTGTGGAAGTTAACTTAATGGAGAAAAGAGCAAGAATGAAAAATGAGAAGAGAGTGTCATTTAGAGAGGAATCTACACCTTCCACATCCAGATAAAAGATGGAAAGAATGATGGAGGAGATGATGAAAAAGATGAGCATACTTGAGACAGCCCATGCTAGTCAAAACCAAACTGCTCCTCAAAACATAAATCAAAACCATAACCAGAATTTTAGAAGAAATCAGCCTCAAAATAGACCAAGGGAGGATGATCAACAGATCACCCCTCCTTTTCATCAAAACCATGTAAGTGAGGTTGAAGACACAATAGAACAAACATAGGATGATGATATCAATATGTTGGGAGTAGATAATGATGACTTTGAAGTCCATTACCATAGAAAACAAGGTCTGTATACACCCTATGATGACAAGAGACCAGAAGATGAATATTACTATCAAGAAATGGAAAATGTCATCATAGAAACAACAAAGGAATATGACCTTAGAAGCAAAAATAATCTGGAAACTCCCAACAATAAAACCTCAGACAATTCTTCACAAAAAAGCACTGTAACTAAACCAAAAGTTACAAAGCAGAAAGACAAAAAAGTGGTTGTAAATTCTGATAAAAACAAGGAGAAAAGAACTCAAAGCAATGAAAAATAGAGTGCAGATCTTAGTAGTACTAGTACCTCAGCTAGTACTCCTGTTAAAGAAATTTTTTCAAATGTAAATAGAGGAAATCAACAAACTTATTTTGCTAATAGAGTGGTAGTTAATAAGGCTGAGACAAGCACTTCAAAGAATCAGATTCCTTTCAGCCTCGACTAGGAAATTTCCAGAATCAAAATATATATTCCCCTTACTGAGTTAGCTGCCCAAAATTTATATAGAACCAAAATTTTGAAGGCTTTAAACATAGAAGAGGATAATGACACAGTCAATCTTAATGATGACCAACCAGAGCTCATATTTTGTCCTAATATTAAAGGTAGATATCAAGAGGGACTAGTTCCTCCTTTTTACGTTAGTTTAAATGTTCATGACAAGATTTTACATAACGCTATGCATGATTCAGGGGCCTCTCACAATTTAATGCCCAAAGCTGTAATGGAGAGCCTAGGCTTCGAAATCACCAGACCCTATAAAGATCTTTACTCCTTTGACTCAAGCAGAGTAAAATGTTTAGGATTAATTAAAGACCTCTGTGTTAACTTCGCACAAATTCCAGCCAAATTTTTAGTCATGGATATTGTTGTGGCTGATGTACCCCCAAAGTATGGAATGTTGTTATCGAGATATTGGGGAGCTAAGTTACAAGGAACTATGCAGATGGAAATGACATATGCAACCATCCCTATTTTCAATTAGACAAGAAGATTTTACATGGAGTCCCATATGCAGTACATGGTTACTAGCGAAGAGAGACCAAAAAACTCTCCTCTGTATTCTGTAAATACAGTCCTTGATTCTTTTATCCTTTTCAACGATGAAAAATTCAATGAACAAGTGACCTTAACTAAGTTAATGGCAGATAGAGAAAAGGAGGAAGACATGACAGAAGTGTCAAAACAGTTTGCTAAAACAGAAAACCATAGTAAACAAAACACAGGTCTTGAGCTACAAATCATGCGTCCATCGCTTTTTAACCTTGAGAGTCAAGAAATCATACCTCAACTAAATGAAAAATCAGAGGAATTAAAACATATTCAACATAGTGTTGATATTCAAAAACAAACCGAAATCACACTTGTTGAAAAGGATAGTAACCAAGTTGAACCCGAAACTAGTCCTCTGTGGAGTATGAACTTTGATGGGTCCTGCACTAGGAGAAATGCTGGTGCAGGGGTCTAGATACGCAACACTGAGAAAAACCACACCGAAGGCCATTCCTATAGATTAAACTTTCAGTGTTTGAATAACATATCAGAATATGAATCCCTTCTTTTAGGCTTACATTTGTTAAAGAAATTAGGAGCCAAGAGAATTAAAGTTCATGGGGATTCAGAGTTAATCATTAGGCAAGTGAATGGGGAATACAATGCTAATCACCCTAGACTTAGAGCCTATCAAAACGATGTCATGGATTTATTAAAAAAAATTTGAGGAATCCCAATTGATTTTTGTCCCAAGAAAAAGGAATATCATGGCCCACAATTTAGCGTTTGATGCAAGAACATGTTTAACACTATATGAAACCAAAAAATCTACAATTCAGATCAAATTTAGACCAGCTATCCCTGATAACGAGAAATATTGGCAAGTGTTTGACAAAGACAAACAAATAGAAGACTTCATGCAGTTTAGAAATGAATTTGAACTACCCAGTTTGGATTCAGACTATGAAACAGACTGCCCTAGTGAAGAAAATTTTCTTGATGAAGAAGAAAAGTCTCTTGAGGTTGCTGACGTAAATCTGTTGTCTGGCAAACTTGAAAACACAACAGAAATGGTTGCAGAGTTAGGAACAGAGTACTTAGAAACTCTGCAGTCTAAATATCAGAGTTTGCCAACAGGTCTAGCCCCTCTAGAACAGTTGTTTGATTTCAATGATGTGGCCAAGAAGCCAAAACTGGAGCCTGTGGAAATTGAAGTTGAAGAGTGTAATATAGGCAGTGAACTAAAACTGAAAATGATTAAACTGTCTAAGACTTTACCAGCTCACATTAAAATCAAATACATAGAGTTGTTTAAAGAATTTTCTGATGTTTCTGCGTGGAGTTATGAGGATCTGAAATCCTATGACACTGAAATAATTTAGCACAAGATACCTCTCAAGGAAAACCAAAAGCCATTTAAACAAAATCTACGCAGAATAATCCCTGTTCAGTTACCTTTGGTTGAGAAGGAGATCAAGAAAATGTATGAAGCTGGTATTATTTTCCCTACTAGATGTTCTGAGTGGGTGTCTAATCTGGTGTCGATTAGGAAGAAAACAGGAGAGATTAGGCTTTGTATATACTTTAGAGACTTAAACAAAGTTTCACTAAAGGACAACTATCCTTTACCCAAGATGGATCATATTTTACAAAGGGTAGTTGGTTCCAAAAGAATTTCTTTGCTAGATGGCTACTCAGGATACAATCAGATTTTAGTTCATCTTGATGATTAATTAAAGACATCGTTTACTACACCTTGGGGCACTTTCATGTATGTGAAAATGCCCTTTGGTTTAATGAATTATGGTGCTACTTTTCAGAGAGCCATGGAAATTGCATTCTCGGAAGAATTGGGCTACTTCATCATTATTTGCCTTGATGATGTCACTGTGTTTTCAAAGATAGATGAAGAGCACTTAGAAAATTTGAGAAAAGTATTCAAGAAATGAAAAAATTTTGGGATATCTTTAAATCCTGAGAAAACACTATTTGGTCTCCAAGAAGGTAAACTTCTTAGACACATCATTTCAGAGGAGGGGATAAAGATAGACCCAAAGAGGATTGAGGCTATATTGAAAATATCTTATCCTCGAAACATCAAGGAACTACAATATTTCATTGGAAAGATTAATTTCTTGAGAAGGTTCATACCCAACTTAGCTGAGCTCCCTAGGAACATAACAAACATGCTGAAAAAGGAGCAAGGGGTAAAATGGACCTTGGAAGTAAAGAAGTCCTTTGAACTAGTTAAACAAGCATTAACCAAAACACCAGTCCTAATAAGTCCTAATTTTTCAAAAGATTTTTATATTTTTTCATTTGCATCAGAACATACAATAGCTACTATCCTTTTACAGAAAACTCGACTAGGACAAGAGATGCCTATTGCATTCTTTAGCAAGGCATTGAAGGATGCTCCTCTGAAGTACAACATTATGGAAAATCAAGCTTTTGCTTTGGTTAAGGATTTAAAAGACTTCAAAGTTTACATCCTTCACTCACACATCATTTCCTTTGTCCCAAATTCAGTTGTGAAAGACATTCTAACACAGGACCCAGATGGTAAGAGAGGTAAGTGGATAGCTGTGATACTTGAATATGATTTAGAAATCAAACCCACTAAGCTCATTAAAGGTCAAGGTCTAGCTAGATTAATGGATGAATCAAATTTTGAATTTCTTGATATAAATATGATAAATGCTTTAGATGAACAAGAGGAATTCACAACTCCCATTGTTGAAGACCATTTCATGAATTCCTCTTGGTATGCTGATATTCTATATGTTTTGCTTACTTTAAATACACCTCCTGGTTTATCAAAAACAAAGGCAAGGTGCTGTAAACTATTGCATTATAGATAAATGTCTTTATTGGAAAAATGAAAGTGGGATATTGCTTAAATTTTTGCCTAAGTATGATGCCAAGAAGGTTAAGCATGAGTTCCATGAAGGAGAATGTGGAGGCCATCTCTACTGGAAGACAACAGCCAGCAAAATCGTTAGAGTTGGTTATTATTGGCCCACCCTCTTTCTAGATGTACACAAGATGATAATTGCCTGTCATAAGTGCCAAATTTTTGAAGGCAAGAGAAAAATCTTACCCTTACCTCTACATCCAATCACTATTGAAGCTCCTTTTCAACAGTGGGGACTTGACTTCATAGGAGAAATCCATCCACCTTCATCTGCCCAACATAAATGGATTCTCACTGCAATAGACTACTTTACCAAATGGATAGAAGCCATCCCTTCTAGGCAAGCCAATGACTCTGTCATCATAAAATTCATCGAGACTCATATCCTCTATAGATTTGGCTATCCTAGGAAAATCATCACTGATAATGCAACAACATTTGAATCCAAAAAGATGGTTGAATTCTGTCACAAGTATCAGATTACATTGGGTCTTTCTACTTCTTATTACCCTCAAGGTAATGGGCTAGAAGAATCCTCAAACAAAAGCTTGGTGAATATAATCAGGAAGTTGCTGGAAGATAACAAGAAATCTTGGCACACAAATCTAGTTCATGCACTTTGGGCTGACAGATTGACGTTAAAGAAATCTATTGGGATGTCACCCTATCAGCTTGTGTATGGTACAAATGCAATCTTTCCGACCAGCCTTGGTGTTCCAGTTATGAAGTTGATTCAAGAGGTGCAGTCTGAAGACAATGACATGATTAGAAGGATTAATCATACTATTCATTTTCAGCAGACCAGAGAGGAGGTTTATAACAAAGAATTACAAAATAAAGAGAACATCAATAAGATTTTTGATAGAAGAACAAAGGCCAGCAATTTCAATGTTGGGGACAAAGTGTTAAAGTGGGATTCAAGTAGAGAAGACAAGGGAAATCATGGGAAATTTGATAACTTGTGGCTTGGCCCTTATCTCATTTATTATACTGCTGCTAATAATGCCTATTTCTTGTAGGAGTTGAATGGAGCAGAACTTTTTGGGGGTCCTGTTAATGGCAGGATGCTCAAACATTACTTCTCTTGATCCTATCATGTTTTGAAAGCCTTTTTATATTTTTCTCATTATAAATATTTCACCAGTCATTGCATTCAAAGCTAGAAAAATGAAAAATAAAAAACAGTAAAAGAAAGAAAAGAGGGAAAATTGTAAAAACAAGAAAGGCACAAGCCCCATACCAAAAACGAGAAACAAAATCTGAAAGTGTGCAAGCTCAAATGCCACTCCTGAAAAACACACTTATAATTAATCATATAGCCTAATCATGACTAATTAGTTTTAAATTTATTGTTGATAGGTTAGTGAATTCGATTTTCCAAACAGCTTAATCTTGGCTTATCAGTTAGGTAAACTAGGATAGAAAATAAAGGTTCAAAAAAGCTCAAAATTTAAACCTCAATTTTTAAGAGAAGAATGACTCAAATCTGTTTAAAACTGTGAGTCAAAAATAGAAGTAAACTGGTTCTAATGAACTCAAAATCTGAACCAGAGAACAAGGAAAGAAACAGCTCGAATAAACTCAAAAACAGAGCTGAAGAAAGAGAAGGATGTGCTAAGAAATTTCAGATCTTAAGCCTTCCATTTTTAATTTAATTTTCTGCAAAATAATTATCTATGTGCAGCTTGTTTTTATATCATAGATCAGAAACAAGTTAGACTATTCAATCCTGACTTGTATGCTTTTAAATTTATGTTTTAGAAATTAGTGAATAAAAATCTGTTAGACTGTTTAATCCTAACAGATAGTAGATTAGGTAGAGAAGCTTATGAACTCAACTGTTTAATCTGAGTTCATGGAGAAATAATAAGTAGACTTAGATTAGTTTTTTGCTTTCAAAAGAATAAAATTTTTGTAAAAGAGTTTGCCAATCCAAGTGCACTCTAAAAGAAGAAAAAATGTTAGATCTGTAGGATTTGGTAGGTAGAAAGCTTGCTGGATAGATATCCACTGATTTCCATGGCTGCTAACATTTTCAGAGCAAAAGTAGATTATCCAAGTAAATAAAGTTGCATCCCAACGGATGAGGCACTGATCAGCCCCCTAGAGAATGTAAGTCTGAAGTTCTTGATGCCTTCAAGAAGGCATCATGCACATGTGGAGCCACTGTTAGCCACCTATAAAATTTTTCATATAAAACGGTGGCTAAATCATTTATGAAGCCTTCAAGAAACAAGTTTCATTGCAAAATTGTTATCTCTTGAAGTCTATTGAAGGCATCTTATTCTTTGATTAATATTCACTGCTGTCTCCCTTTAAATTATGAAATTTTGTTTTTTTCCTGAAGAAAATACTGTTGCAAAAATTCCATTTTTTCCTCATTTTTAACCCTCCTTTCACCGCAAGATTAACCCCATTTTATTCCCTTTTTTCCTCATAAATTTCCTTTGTTTTCTATTTTTTCCCATTTTTCCTTTCACAAAATCCCTTTTATAAGGTTTAAAACTCACCTTTGAACCTTATCGAAACCCCCAAATCCATTAAAAAACCTTGAAAAAAATCATAAAAAATAAGCTTTTTTTAACTATGGGCCTAAGCCCCTTTGGGCTAAGCCCTAAAACCACTTCCCCTCCATGCGACTTGGTGTTGGAACCAAGCGCTAAGCTCCAATGGCGCTTATCACATCGGAACAATCGACGAGCGGAAGTCTATTTGTTGTGTTGAAACCTCTGATGTGATTGGCTGTTTTATATAAACCCCGAGCCTTTGCCTTCTTTATAAAAACCAAAGGCCATGCAATCAGGTGCCTAACACTATAAAAAATCCTCCCCGAGTGCATTTTCCTTTGTATTTTGTTTAAAAACCTATTTTTCGTAAATTTAAAGGGACCCGCCGTTCATTGGTTCAACCCTTTCCCGACCGTTAATCTTGAACCAATCAGACAGTCTGCACCATCTGGCATCGAGAGATTTCCATTAGTGTGCTAAATATTTTATTCACCCCCCCCTGATTGGCCTCCTCTGATACATTCTCCACCGTCGATCTAATCTATAGATCGACGGTCTACGTTCAATCGCACCGACGCCCATTCAACCATTTCCTCGCCGATCGCAAAGCTCCGATTACATCTGGGCCATCCACGTGTCAAGATCCGACGGTCCAGATCCTTCCTCGCCACCTTGGTTAAATTTCATGCACCCCACTTTATAATGTTTTCCAGCCAAATTTCAGTCTTTGATCTCTGCAGATCAACGTCCCATATTAACCCATTCTCCCCCTCATATATTATTCCATTTAACCCTAGATTTAATCTTAGCCATTCATCTGTTTTCATCTAACGGTTCAGAATAATCCCAACAGGCCCGAATCCTGTGGGTCCTACCTTCCTTTAGATTTGATCTCAGCCGTCCAATCTCTGATCTAATGACTCATATTAAAACCAACTTTCCCTTCCCCCACCTCGTTCCGCCCGTGCATCTTATCAATATCGCGCTCACTCCCCACCATTCAATCTGAGGCCCCAGATCTAACGGCTGATGCGCATTTTTGCATATATTCATGCCCAAATGATAATTCTCAGAAATTACATGATGTAAGAGTTTTTCAAATGCCACGTGTTGGCCTAAAATGCATATCGTGTTCGAAAAGTAAAAACCGCCTACCCGCCTTTTCGCTGCACGATACTTCTAGTTTCTCAAACCGATTCCACTTTCCCCTATTTTCACTGCTTTCCATCGCATTCCTCCTTTGCCATTGATCTCTGCAGATCAACAACCCCAGATCATTTTTGTTTTGTTTCATCACCCTCCGCCATACACCAAGGGCCTTAATAGATCAACCTCCGCCGTTGATCTCCTTAGGCCTATCTCATCCGACGGCCCAGATTCGTCTGAGAAACCCTGAATTTCATTTCAATACATTTTTCTCTACCAAAGGAATTTTCACTCATTTCCTTTGTATTTCTTCTATTTTCACGAAAAGCGGCCCTTCTCCAGTATATTTACCTGGTCGCTCTCGACCGTTGATCTTCGCAAGATCGACAGATCTGACTTAATTTTCACCACCATTTGTTCCAAACCACCTCTCATCTGACTCCACAATCAATCTCCACCGTTGGA
This sequence comes from Pinus albicaulis, assembly GCA_034641835.2. Taxonomy (NCBI): domain Eukaryota; kingdom Viridiplantae; phylum Streptophyta; class Pinopsida; order Pinales; family Pinaceae; genus Pinus; species Pinus albicaulis. The sequence goes on along the minus strand of CM076581.1, from coordinate 956,344,113 downwards.
TGCTTTCATCCAATGGCCATGCTCTAAACCTAAGCCTGCAAAGCATTTTTACCCAATATGCAAGATTTTCTAATTTTTCTTGTATTGTGCAGGTTTCAATGGTTTTTTCCATTGTGTTAAAAGAAAAACAAAGGCTGGGGGTGATGACCCTCCAGGCATTTATTCATTTAAGGGATTATTCTATGGGGTTTTCCATCAGCATTTTTTGGTGCCTCATGAACGCTGGCAACATTATAAAATCCCTTGTGAACATCTGCACATCAACAAGATACAACAAAGATTGATTAAAACATAGAGTATCAGTGTTGAAGATAAAACCACAACAAAACTGAAGAATTGAAGGTAGAATCACAGTTTTCGTGGATTACGGCTAAGATCAACAGTCAAAAGCCTAATCCACTAAATTAAACACAGTTAAATAATGACAGACAGAATTTAGGCCTGATTAAGCCTAACACACAGAATAAAATCAAATTAACAGTGTTTAAGGAAAAATAAAAAACATCTATCAATCCAAGAGAGCCTCCATTGCCACATCAGAGGCTAATTGATTCCTCTCAGCTACCAAAGCCAGTTGTAGCCTAAAAGCATTCAACAAAAGGCCGAGTTATGACCAGAAAAAATCATATCTACCTCAATACAGACGAACAGTTATTCCAAGCCAAAGAGACTTATTGCAAAAATATCAGCAGAGTTATTACAACATAACGCAGAGCCTTAAAGTCAACAAAAGTTCCCTAGCGAGCTTAATACTTAATGTAATCCAATTAATACATATAAATATCTGAAATCTTCTCCATTGAGACCCTCAAAGACCAAGAAGCATTAACTATATTAATTGAACTTAGAAGATATTTTATCTCATTCGACCTCCTCATTTTCCTATAAAATCTTCTTGAGGAGCTAATTGTAAAGGGTTGGTTGCAGAACTTTGAAATATACTTGTGCTTGAAACTTCTACATGTAAATAGTGTTAAAAGGCTTTTGAAGCTTTTTTTGTAGTCAAATAAGTTAGGCTGAGAAGTAAAGATGATTATTGAACTGAAACATTGGACTTGAAGAATGTAACTGGATTGACATCAATATAAAAGCTGATTCTTGGGATCCTGGTCTATATCACTGGTGAAATGCTTCTTTCTGTGTTATTTTTTTTCCTCTCATGTATGCCATTTTGTCCATTATTCTCTAATAAATAAAAACAAGCATAGAGTTAGGATTTACTGTTTATAGTACCCTTCTCTGACTGATAAGCTTTATCTCAATGTTTTCCTCTCAATCATTGTATTTAAGAATGATTCAATACAATTCAAGGAGTTAGGAATGCTGGTGTTCCCTCGTCCTACTGTTTACTTTAAACATTGTTCTTGAATGTTATTTTCTTTATTTGCTTAGTAAATTTAGACTAGAAAAATGATGGTGTGCCCTGTTTTCTAGCTTCTTTCTCCAAAGGTAATTCTGAAAGTTTCCCTAAGTGTATGTTGAAATCACTCTAGATTTAAAAGTATCTTATCTGATCTTACGTTGTACTTTGTTTTCATTATCTGTTTTCATCCCTTCAGAAAGTAATTATGCAGATTACTGGATTGTTTTTCTATTGAGTTAGCTTTAATATGAACTTGTCCAAAGAGATTTAAGTTTAGCCCTACCCTTTGGTCAGTTTTAAACAGTTACTTAAAGACTTTTCTTGTTTGGACAGACTGATAAATCCTAGTTGAAATTATTGTCTGTTTCCACCCCTTCAACACTTTCATTATTTCCATTCCATCATTTAATCTCAAAGATCTTGTGATATAGATGACTTGCCCCTTGGACCACTCTTGAAATTGTTGCACAATTAAAGCCCTCTTATGACTCCATAGCCCAATGGACTAAAAACCAGTGTTATATCGATCTAATTAGCTAAAATCTTATTCTGATTTCTTGCAGCTTCACACCTTTTAAACTCTTTCCATTTTAGGACTTTCCACTCAGCTAAAAATCATGCTCAACCATCCAAAACAAAATAAAATCCTCTCTCTTAATAACTAGCCTAATATCACACCTCAAAAGCCTTAAAGATAAATCAATATTTGCACTTTATAGAGAGATCCCTCTTTGGATTTAGGAGGGTTAGATCCTAGAATCCCAAAGTAGTTCAAGTGTTCTCTCTGCATTTTTTGTCTAACCAATCTACTGAAATTACGGGGAGCTAACAGGAGGGAAAAGGAATTTGACTTGAGTCAAATCCCCTTATTTAAAAATAATAAATAAATAAATGATTTATTTATCATTTTAAGGATGTGATTAAGTAATAATAAATAAATAAATGATTTATTTATCATTTTATGGATAGAGAGGGGCTGTGTTCGTTGTGGGATATTTCTCTTTGGAAAGACTCTGCCTGGGCAGGGTGGAAACGAATTAAGGTGCCGGCTCACCTGACACTCGAATGGTCCACGCTGCTGGACCTCCTCCATGGCTTGGCACCCATGCGCATGAGGAAAAAAGATGTGAAAGGCTGGGGGCCAAATGCCAAAGGTTACATTATCTCCATGGGATATGACAAGCTGAAAGAGAGGCCTTACGTCCCTCCTGACCTTGCACCTTGGCAGGGGGTCTGGAATTTTCCTTCATGGCCCAAAGTCGACTTCTTTTCTTGGCTCCTTTGCCACGGCAGGATCCTTACGTATGACATCTTGCAGAAAAAAGGGTTCTATGGTCCCTCCATCTACTCACTGTGCAATGAAAATGCAGAGACTGCTGCCCACCTAGTCCTCGAATGCAAGTTCTCTAAGCAGATCTGGTCCTCCTTCATTCACAATTTGGATCCCAACTTTTTGCTCCCTTGTTCCACTGCTGATCTCTTTTCTAATTGGGCAATCAGATATCCTGGCCCCCCTTCTAAAAATCAGCTAATTAAATCCGCATGGGCTGTCCTTCCTAAGGTTATTTGTTGGCAGATCTGGCTAGAAAGAAACAGAAGAATCTTCAGAAATATTAAAAAGAATCACAAGGTCTTAGAAATCAAGATTAAATGTCATCTAAAGGAGTGCTTGACTGATATAAAAGATGATTCCAATCTCAGCCAACAGGACATTGCTTGGGGATCTTCCCTTGACTTGCAATTTCAATCAGCAGTTAGAAACGTCCCTCCTCTCAAAGACTGGCAAATAAGGAAGTCCGAAACTGACCTTCAAGACTGGCTCAATTCACATTCAAGGCACTCTCTCTTTTTTTATGGGGCAGCAAAGGGCAATCCGAGAAAAGCTGGTGCTGGAGGAGTTGTTGTAAGTCCAATTGGGGAAAAAATCCATACCTTCGCTTGGGGGCTTGGATTCTCATCCAGCGTTCAAGCTAAAGCTTTGGCCCTCTTCCCAGGCCTCAAGATCCTCAAAGATTTAAATATAAGTGAAGCTAATGTCATAGGGGATTCCCAGATCATTATAAACGCAATGGTTTCCAACTCCCCAGCCTCAGATCTCAAACTAGCAAGGCTGATATCCAGAATTAAGGGTATGGAAAATGCTTTTCAGAAGCTGAATTACTATCATGTGTTGAGAACTCACAATAAACAGGCGGACATTGAAGCCAATAAAGCTACCCTCCTCTCTGCCGGGGTCAAGATGAAAGACGAGGAAGAATCTTGGGAACCTATCCCATAAGCTGACCGTGGTCATGTTTTACTATTGGCTCTTAAATAAATTTGTTTGTATCTTTAAGTTAGGGAAAATCTCTGAAATCGAATTTTTAGATTGTCTGTCATGGAAGAAGTTTGCAAGCTTCGGCTACATTTTCAATATTAGCAGTAAGATGCATCAGGATTTAGACATCCTCAATGTAATCAGATTTCTGGCATTCAGGCCAAGATGAATATTAATATCACATAACCGTTTCTGTCAAAAAAAAATAAAAAAAAATAATGATTTATTTAATTATTTAAGGGTGAATTAGTCATATTTAACAAAGAATAATATTTAAACAATTATTCTTAGAAAATAATAAGATAAATAATGATTTATCTAATTTTACTTGTTTTGGGTTAAATATAACTAGAAATATTAATTAAACTACTGTTTAACTAATTATTCCTTGAGGAAAATCAAACAACTGTATATTTATTTAATATTTCCTTATGGGGTTTCCTGTTTAGACCATAAACAACTTAATAAAGGTGATTTACTAAGTTATTTTCAAAGTGAAAACAATTTTACTTGAAGTAAAATTGGTCTTACATGATGTACTTGGGTCCATTTAATGATGATAGGTTAGATGACCAAAAAATGGTGTAACAGATTGCCCCCCAGCATGCGAGCGTTTGGAGCTAATTGTATGACCGAATTACGTTGTAAGAACTCAATCACTAGACGTCAAAGGGGAATTCAAAGAGAGAGGAATGTAAGATAGACTAAAATTCTGAAAGAACTAGACCCTAAGGAGGCGACTTGCAAGTGCGACAAGTCTTTTTGATGAGTGAGTACCTGCTATAGGAGGCGGGGGAGGCGTACCTATGCCCACCGAGACAATATTACAAAAAATAAGGCGTCTGGAAAACCATGAAACGGCATAATGCTGGCATAAACATCAGCCAGATAAACAACACGATAATAAATCCAACATACATATTGTGCCTAGGATAATAGCCAGGACTTGTACAATGATATCTGAATACATGAGATATAAATGAAACCTAGATGCCCCTAAAAATAGGAAAGGGCTTTGAAAATATGACTGATACATGCAAAAATGCTCTACAAGCGGCTAACGCTGACATCATCAAATGTATGGAGCTACATCGAAGGCTGTAATGAAGAGGTCATTCGAGTGTGTGGGGGGCTACCCCCTCATGAGGGCTAAGACATCTCACACACACCCGAGAATCACCGATGTCATCTGTTGAATCACTGAACCATTGAGTATACAGATCTTGATCATGCTGAAAGGAGCTGGAGCTGAGAAACAATCAAGTTAAAGGGCAATAAGGAGTCCCTTTTCCTGATTCGAGGTACCGAACAAGAGTGGAAGCTGGAACCAAGGTACATCACCCTCTAGACCTATCTTCTGGAATGAATGAGCTGACGTTGACAGAAGGAGGTCCGCCATAGGTGAGGCAATAAGGGATTCTCAACTAAGGCACGAGAGAAAATAGTAGAGTGACTAACAGACTGACACCAATGATGATGATGAAATTAGGGGGACTGAGTAGCAAACGGATGACTTCCCTTGTTAGAGCATAAATGGCATGAATGACCTAGCAGTGACTAACATAATATCATGAGGGATAGGGGACAGTGGGACTGAAGGCCATAATGTGCGACACGAGAGAGGGACCAAGCCATGAATGATGGAGGACTATAGCAGGAGGCAAAGGGACTCAGGATAGACTCCATGAATGCAATGATGACTCCACTCGGATGCTCTAAAAAAGGGTGACTCGATGGTGCTGCCACATATGTAAAGGGTCCAATGGGGACCATAAAAGCATGAGTACAAGATGGTAACTCACGACGAAAGTCGACACAAGTGTGGACAAGTATGGAAGTAACATGGTGCCCCTGTTACGAGTGTCGCAAGTGAAGAAATTTGATTTTGAGGAAGGTGAAGTGGCGCTTCTTGGACAAAATGTGTCCTGGTGAAGTATCAAATCACAAAAAAGATAATAGATACCCATTTGAGGGCTTGATGAGATATTTCCAATGGTATATACAGTTCATCAAGCTGAGCTACGGTTTGATCACAGTAAGAGAAAGAAAAATCAGGGGCTTTCTTTTAATAAAGAATTTTCCTTCCAGATTCACTTATTTTCCGGTGGAGCTATGGTGAATGTCGTGAGGAGAGGAGGCCTTAAATCTTTCGGCGTTTGTAGCAGATAAACCGACTGATTGGAATTTAAGATCCAAAAAGTGTAGGTAAGATGCCTAATCCTACACTTTCATTTTAGTGGGTTGAAAGTTCAGCTTAGGTACCTAGAGCTCATGAACAGGCCAGGTCACACTTTCTTGGGGTTTTCTCTACGACCTGGGTAGTAGGTACTAGGCAGAAAATTGCTACCTGTCCCAAGGAATGACATGGAAAGTGTGGCCTGTCAGAGAAAAGGGGTTTTTAGTGTTGTTTTTAGCTGAGATCTGGGATTTTTATGGCTGAGGGGCATAGGTGTCCCCAAGCATGTTGTGGAAATTCCAAAATGTATTTAGAAAAAGGGAAATATAAACACATTTTAATGATATGGTGCGCCATTTGTTTTTGGTATGGTTATGCAGTTTGAGAAAGGAAATGGACGATTACCAATCTCTTTTGGTACTAAATATATGAATCAAATGGACTTTAAGTTTCTGAGTTGGCATACATGGTGTTACTATCCCAAAGAGATGATTTTGAGATAATGAACTGATGTTCTCCTGGAAAAACCATAGGTTGGTCAACCATAATGTCTATGAGACTGGTTTGCTGATGAAATATGAAGGAATGATGAGGGGTATCATCCCTAGAATGATCTTGAAGTGATATGGGACTCTAGAGATTTTTCTAAATGTTGAAGAACAATGGGACTAGAGTCGTCATGAATAGATTCAATAAGAGAGTGGTGAAGAACTGCTTCTCCTGGTCTCTCCAATATGGGTGCCACCCTTACCCAAACATTGGGTGTCAATATAATTTCCACAAGGTGCATGTGGTTCGAATGCATGAGTTGGATGAAAGGGGGAATAGATAAATTCAGGAGTCATCGTTGCTTCCATAATGTCATCATCATAATAGAAGATGGGGTGACTGATGGAAGAATGACCACCTGACGTGACGAAGCGACCCTACTCCTCATCATGAGAGGAGAGGTTCGCATGTGCATTATCACAAGGGATGACAGAAGAGCGAGTAGAGAGAGGATCTACCAATGTTTAGACCAGGGAGGGTGTTGAAGGAAGGTCGGGTGAAACATCAAAAGAGGTTTCATCGTCGACTTCCGACCAAGGTCCTGTTATCCCAACATCATAAGGGGAAACTTTAATGGGAGCATATGTGTCCTCGGGTGTTGCCGAAGCAAGATGTGAAAATAAGAGAGTGGGTGACTCATGGCACTCAGCCTTGACTTGGTGTAAGGCTCCTAAAGAGGAATGAGACTCTTCAAGGCGAGGACAGAGGTGAGTGTAGTGGCCATGGAAATCACACAAAGCACAAGGGTGATTTGTGCACAATGGTTTCGGTTTCGGGATTGAATCGAGTATAGTGACATATACCTCTGGGATATCAGATTCTGGAAACGTTTCAATTACCATGGATTTGAGTTGAGGCAATTACGGACAAGTATGGGTGGCATGGCTGAAAACATCACATGAAGTACACTAGGTGGTGTGCTTTGGTGGCCGAGAAAAGGTAGGGTTTGCGGGGTAGTGTCTGTGGCAGTCCCACTAGTGGTATTTTCGGCGGGAGGGTTGGGGTTACCACCAACATTAGGTCCTGCACCAGACATAGTGAAGGTATCAGAGGGAGAACCAAAGGTAGAACAAAGAAGAGAACCCAAAGGACCAGAAGAAGAGTCAATGTGCGGACTCAGTAGAGGACTAACTCAAACTCTATGAGGAGGAGTAAGTCTTCCAACCAGAAACTGAGGATGAAGGCCAAGAAGTCTCTGGGATAAATGCCTTGGTGGCACAATGGTGATGACACAAGCATGGCGCAAGGGAAAAAAGAGACCAACAAGGGCAGGGAGGTGCAGGATCAAGTGATTACAATGTCGAAACAAGGGCAAAGAGGTGTAGGATCAATTGATTTCAATGTTTTAGAGTCTTTGCTTGGCGGTGCTAACCAAGCCCTTTTTCACTTAGGGTGTGTGTGTAAAAGTGTGTAAGTTTTAATTTTTAAACCTAGACGTTTGTAGAGAAAAAGAAAAAGTGTGTTGTATAGCTGTTAATAAACCTGCAAATGTCAGTATATAGGCCTACAAAAACAAAAAATAAACAGCTGATAATGCACTAATCTAAACCCAAGGAGGAGGGTCTCTAAATAACTAGTCTATAGGTGAGTAAAAAATAATAAAAACACACTAAAAAATCTAATATATCTAAGGTCAAGAGGGACAGGGATCTAAAATACAAAATCTGCTGGAAAGTGGTGCAGAAACTGCAACAGATCAAAGGAAAAATTGCCGTAAAAAGAGGTGGTGAAAGGCTATCTCTGGGAGGGAAGCGGAGTGCACCCTAGAGGAAAACCAAAACAAAGCTAGATGAGGTGACTTGGATGGATAAAAATCCAATCTGAAGTGGATCTGAAGATGAGGTATCAGATCTGAAAAAATGGTTGAAGACTCTGAAATTTCAGACAACCTGCAACAGCAAACACTCTTCCACAAAAAGTGGAGGGTACTGAAGCCCTAGGGGGCTAGGTTCCCACTTAGTTGAGTGAAACAGAATAAGTATAGGTCCAAAACGAGTGGAGACTGAGGTCATACAACCCTGAACAGAGGCTCAGACAAACCCAGAAAAATTTCAGAAAAATCCTTGCAAAAAGTCCATGTCGCAGTTTCTGACCTGTTTTCAGCAGAGGTCGCACTTTTTGGGCTGTAAAGTGCGTCCTGCAGGTCCAGGTCACAGGTTTTGGGCTGAAAAGTGTGACCTGCACTTCCAGCACTCTTGGCGGCAGATTTCAGAAAAATTTTCTATCTCAGCTACGGTTGATGTCTGCCACCTGCGCAATAGGTCCGAAAACACACGGAAGTCAGAATTTTTATCATTTTAGGGTTTTATGGGTTAAAAAAAAAATCAAGAAAAGCAGAACAAGGGGCTGAAGAGAAATCCTAGGGCCTCAGGCAGCCGGATATGCAAGGATCAGAAAAATGGTAGCAGTCGTAATTGTAAACCCATGTGGAGTCACCAGTTGTTAGTATGAATCTTGATTCGAAGTGTACGAAAAAAGACCACTTTAGTTGCACATAACAAACAACCCTATAGCATAAATTACTGCTAATATCCTCATATCTGAAATTAGATGATCAAGGCAAAGGTTGCAAAAATCTAGATCTATGCATTAGAAGACATTAAACAGTAGAAAAATAAGATCTACTCCATAGATTCAATAGACAAGACAAGAATATATCCAATGAAATTTTTATTAATGGCACCTGGGAGAAAACCACAAGAGGGTGTTCCCTATTCTCCTCAAAGGAATGGGTTCTTGAAAGTCCTCAACACTTCAGATTTAGAATTCCTCTCTCTTGATGGTGTAGAAAACCCAGACAAAAATGGAAAAATATGGCTATGATAGTGGATCAATATCTAGCCCAAGAGTTGAGATCCAGAGTGGTCTTTAGGCAACAAAAGGTGACAAATGAATGGGAAACCCCTTCTATTTATAACAAAATATTCAGTTAGTCTAGAGATTGGTGCATGATTAAAATATTATAAACCAAATCTAGATCCAACTTTTATGGAATATTCTATTATATTTGTTGGAGGGAAAACGAATTTGACTTGAGTCAAATCCCCTTATTTGTAAATAATAAATAAATAAATTATTTATTTATCATTTTAAGGATATGGTTGAGTAATAATCAAATAAATAATGATTTATTTAATTATTTAAGGGTGAATTAGTCATATTTAACAAATAATATTATTTAAATAATATTTAAATAATTATTCTTAGAAAATAATAAGATAAGTAATGATTTATCTAATTAATTTCCTTGTTTTGGGTTAAATATAACCAGAAATATTAATTAAAATACTGTTTAACTAATTATTATTCGAGGAAAATCAAACAAATGTATATTTATTTAATATTTCCTTGTGGGGTTTCCTATTTAGACCATAAACAACTTAATAAAAGTGATTTACTAAGTTATTTTCACAACGAAAGAATTTTTTCTTGTAGTAAAATTGGTCTTACATGACGTACTTGGGTCCATCTAATGATAATAGGTTAGATGACCAAAAAATGGTGTAACAATTATGATGTGACAAGAGCTTCATTTCAGATTTCTACAACGTTGTCATTGTTGGGGAGCCTAGATCCATATTGGGAGTCCCAAATATTGGTGGAATATTCCAAGAACCTCTTCACATGTAAGGTTCTTGATGGGAAAGTGATAGATGGGAGGTATATAATGGTTGATGGTGTTAGTCATCAGTATTTTTCACTTGTTAGTGATGACTAGATCCATAGCTGAGTTTTCTAGAAGCTGATTTCCATATGTCAATTTGTCATCTAGAAAACCCTCATAAAACTTTTTTTCGCCCTCCTACTTTTCAGTCCACCCATGTCAAAGTTAAAACTAATTATCACTATCCTATCTAGCTTCAGCCCTACTGGTCTGCCCATCAGCTCTAAAAGGAAAATCCAAGTCTGTTTCAAAAGCCTCCCCTAAGTTAGGAAGTGGCGCTTTAAGGCATTTTACCTTTGGAAAACATCAAAAAGCCAAAAACCTCCATTTGATACAGACCATTCATGACAGAGCTCCCACTCTACAAATGAAATTGATTACAGCCCTAAGTCGCGCCACTTACACACCCCTAAGCCTCAGCACTGCATAGACCACAGTCTCAAGCTGATTATTAGGTGTTTTTACAGTGTTTTATGGATTTTGCAAAGACGGGAAATATAACATCATCTCAGAAGAAATTTCTTGAATCTACATTTAGAAGAACAACAACTTCTCAATGTAAACATGAGCCTGAGATATATCTGCAAGACAGGAAGTTACTCATCAAGACCTTGCAGCTTCCTTTCAGCATGAAATCACAGTAGAGGAAAGACATCACTATCAAACAGACTGGTAATTTGTCATGGCCAAGAACCTCCTTCATCTACAAGCAGAGGGTTAAGGCGCCTCCTTCATCTACAAGCAGAGGGTGCTGGTCAATATTGACTTTAAGGATTGCAAAAGCACAGACTTGCTTTTTACAAGACAGTAAAACAGTGACTCTAGGTTTCTGAGTGTAAATGATGATTACAACAGTGCTAAGATCTGAAATGTGCAAGACAAGAGAAGACAAAGTGTGTGGTTTTGTAAAGAAAATCAGTTGAGGTTTCAGTCATCATCAGGGCTCATCAAAAAAGGGACTCCTTAATCAAAGCTATCATAACAAACATCTCTGCAGGGTTGTTAAGATGCATAGCTTCAATTAGTCTTAAACATGAAAATACTTCAGTGAAAAGACCCCTGTGTTTTCTTTTGTTCCTGTTGAAATGTGAATTACAGTCCATGGTTTCTGGATGAACATAAAGAAGAGGCCGGAAAGTAGTACATGCAAGTTACACTCCACCACAAAGACAGTTATTTTCTCTTTAGATACAACAGGTTGGTGTTTTCAGAACTCCATCAAAAGAAAGTGGTCAAAAGGAGCCTCGGTATCTGTGAGCAGAAGAAAGGATGGTTGTTTTTCGAAGAGTGCTAATCTCCCTACTCACAGAGATTATCTGTCAAATGAATTATCATAAGTTGACCAAGGAAAATGGCGACATTTCAGTTTCCCCTCAACAAAGAGCAGTGCAATGAGACAGTGAAGACCTCCTTCACAGGAAACAAAAGGGCAGCTCTCTTTGTTTCACTTTCTAACTCAGATGTATCATCTTCTGTTTTGTATTCTACCCACAGTCAAAGAAGACAACTCAAAGAAACCTAACAGTTGCATCTACAGTCAAGCAACACCTATCACCCAATTAGATTTACATTGAAGACAAGATTATAGTATAATACCCAGAGCAAAAATTTATTTGATCTAGTTTTTCTCTTGAAAACAGGTATACAAGCTCATCAAGTAAAAAAAGAGCTTTGGCACAGTGTTTTAGGTTCTGTAAATCATCAAAGGCAAAATCTAAATGCCACTGCTCCAAAAAGAGACATTTCCTCCTCTAAGTAAGAAACAGTCAAAGTTTCAAAGGACATCTTTATCCACAAGTTATGATCTGAGTTTTGAAAACTTTGAAAAGCATGAAAAGAAAATCAGCTGGCAAAGGCAATTTGAGTTTTTATTACCAAGAGACATCACCATTGGAACTATTGTTTATCATAGGCAAAGGAGGTGTTTTGATAGACTGTCAGTGTTTTAGAAAGTTCAAGGCCAAAATGGGTTTTTATTATTCAATGGACAGAGATGTTATATGATATGTTTTGAGCAGAGAAGTGTATTGAAAAGGGGCGCCCTTCTTAAATCAAAGGGTCATGACAAAATCCAAAGAAGGTCAGCAAATTTGGGCACCTGCAGTGGGAAAGAGGTTGAAGGAGCAATTGGAGATAGAAGCTGTCAAAGCAAGGTGAAAAGAAAAACCCTATCCTTTCAAATAACAAAGCAGTTTTCAGGATTTTCTTAACAGTTTTGGAGTGGGGTTTACATAATGAATATCACCATCAGGGATTAACAAAGTGGCAGAGAATGGACTATAGGTCATCAGGGTATTATTAAAAGTTTGAATTTCGGTGTTAAATTGTCACCAAAAAGAAAAAATTGACAGTTACCACCTCTCAGACCTATATGCCTAAATGGACAGAGTTCTGACCTTTCAAACTGTATTTGCTTTCTTTAAAAGGGTTGAAAACTCTATTAGAATTTTTTAAAGGCATAGATACTCTGTTGCCGAAATCATTTCAAAAAGAGTGAGCACCTCTCAAATGAAGTCAACATGTTTTCAAGTTTCAAAGGGTACACCAAGGCAGCATTGCAAAAGCAAACCTTTAAAAAGGTATTACAAAGGCTAAACACGGAGTTGGATTTCAATTTTTCATTTCTAAAAAGACAAAATCCGTTGGCCTTTACACCTTTCAAAAGGGTTTAAGCCTGTTGAACCTCCTTTTAAACTCCCCCAAGAAGCGCAAAGTCGATCCACTCTTGCCATTTCAAAGGTTGAAGACGAGTTCACAAGTGTTTCTGATATCCGCCAGACCTTTATAACTGCGCGACATGCCTGGAGTATTGTGTGAAGCGCTCAGGAGAATTTTAACACATGCGGTAGACTGTCGTGTGACGCACCTGTACATGTGCGCGACGCACATGTACACGGTGCCCGACCGACCTGACAGAGTCACCTGACAGCCTTGTGCGCAGCGTTTTCTCGTTCAAACGCGCCGCGTGTGTGTTTATGCCTCCAACCGCCTTCGAAATGTTTCCAACCTACAAACAAAAATCTGCATCTTAATTTTTGAGGTATTTTGGCTTGCTCTCCTTCAAAATTCACATTTTCTAGATAATGGTTGGAGCAGAAAAGCTTGGTTGAAAACAAGATATGTTAAGCTATAGTATTGAAAGGGGATAAGTGGTTTTGATTTAAAAACTGAGTCTGGAAAAACCCTAACTCAGCAGCAGTAAGCATATTCATAAAATAGCTCTCCAAACAGTCAGGACTTAGTGACAAAAGGAATCAGTTAGATGTTGTTTCTATCAAGCTAGCATGAAGAACATTGGGAGGTAAAGAAAACGGTGTTTTTTTTTAAGAGGGCAGTGTTCAAATTAAAGCAGGGTTTGTTTTTTTTTAGATCATTTGTAATTGAAAGCTACAGGCCTCTTCTACCACATCATAGAAACAAAGCAAGCCTTGTTAACCTCTCTCATAAGTAATGACTTTGACTTAGGGTATATGGTTCAAATAAGTGCAAAGAATGAAAGAGTTAAAGCAGAATTGTTGAGTTTGACTTAGCATGTATATCATCATATATTTTGTGGAGCTGCATATCAGGGTTAAGGTCAAATCAAGGGAGGTCTTGTCCTCATTTAACTTGCTACATCACCATATCTGTAAACTTGTTTTTGCTTTGAAAATATCCATTGGTCGAAGCTGTGCTTGAGTGGTGGGTAGACTAATAAAAGTGCTTACAAGGAAAAGGGATGTGTTGAAACTAAGAGTAGTGTGTTTTCACCTTTACATATCAAAGAACAAGATACCTTATATCTTCAAAGCATCAAAGAGGCAGGTCACCCCTATAAACCACAGAAAGAGACAGTTTTTCACTGTGTATTCTACATTACTGTCTTTTGCTCTTCAAGCTTATTTGATAAGTTGATATCCATATAGAGCAAAGGTTTTTCTACTAAGGCAAAGGTGTTACATTGATAAGAGACCTTGATTATTTTGAAAAGAGAAAACTCTTACAACCTCTGCTTAAAACTCTTGGAGATTTTTTAAACTCTGTGACCGTTGTTCCACGACTGTGACATTGACTGTCTGATTACACTAAGGGTTGATTGCATAAGACATAAGTTTGTTGAGTAATTGGCACACTAGGAAGGGCAGGTTTTGTAATGATTGGAAAGTATACCTTTGGAAAAAGATAAAAATGTGTTGTTGACCTCCAAACTTCACAAGAACAAGGTGATTTCTTGACACTAATCGGTGGTCTTTTCACTGTATGGTATCTTATTGAAAAGTCTGCTAGTTGAGATACTTTAAAGGTGGACAAACCACTTTTTGAAAGAGCAGGGGTTTTGTATTGTAAGGAAACTTGTTGCCATCATCCAAATACATTGTTTCTCTATCAAAATAGTGAATTGACACAGTTTGGCTCCAAGAAGGCAGTTTATAGACAGTGAGGCTGTTTGGTTATTCAAAAAGCACATCTAGGTCAAAATGCCTCCTAAGCAGGACAACAGAAGTGGTTCGCATAAAAGATATGAGCCAATCTCTACAGAAGAGGTTAATGCTCATCCATCCATCCTTTTCAACTTCCATGAAGTAGGTTGTCTAGATTTCTGCCAGAAGATACAGGAGGTCAAAATTTTCTTGCCATTGACACACCTATGCGCGCTGAGGTTCCAGAACAAGCATTTCCAGGTAGCGGACCTTGATTTCAAGTTTTCTCCAAGATCAGTGTCCAAAGCCACCAAGATTCCATATCATGGCGAGAAATGGTTCAAACAGACCCATCTTGACTTGGAAGATTACAAGCCTTTCATCAAGCCTGAGCATAGAGATAATTTCACTGCTATTTTTCCTTTTTCTTATCTTCTTGACAGTTATGCTCCTCTAATGAAAGTCATAATGAAGTATTTTACTTGTCAAGGGAGGTTTGCTCGAGTTTATGCCTACCATGTCCGACTATTGATGCATTTCACTAGAACCAGGCAACTAAATCTCCCTTACTTTTTATAAAAAAGCCTCGAGAAGATGGCATCCATAGTCCAGAAGAAGGCCCCACCTCTGCAAATACCTTCCCTTTTCCATCATTCTCTAATCAAAATTATCATCCTACACTAGCTAGAGAAAAAAGAAGTTCCATGGGATGTTTTTATCAGCCACCCAGATTTCTCTACTGTTCCTCCTGTCCATATATCTCCCACCCAGCCTGTTCATCGCCCTGTACCTTTGTCTAGCAGGCCTACTCCTAGAAGGCTCAAGTTTCCTACAGAACAGTCAGGACAGCAGGAAGAAGGAGAGGGAAGTAGACAACAAGAAGAGAAAGGTCATGAGCAAGAGGAAAGGGATGAAGAGCAACAAACTGAAGATGAAAAACAGCAGCAGGACAGTGGTGAAGGTCAGCAGTGAACAGAAGATGATGAACAGCAGGTACAAGAGGAAGAGCAGCAGCTTGATATTGAAGGACAGGAACAATAGTTTGAGCAGGAATTTGAGCAGCTGCTTGAGCCACAAAATGAGCAGGAAATCCAAGCATAGCAGCAGCTTGATTTTGGTGAAAAAAGGCAGCAGGTTGAAACACAAATTGAACAAGGCACTGAAGTAGAACAACAAATTGATGTTGGCGAACAGGGGCAGCAAATTGAACAACAAGAAGAAGACACACAGCAGCCTCAAGGAGAGCAGCAGTTTCAAGAAGAGGTCAAGGGTAAAGCAGTTGTGTCTCCTCTTCCCAAAAGAACAAAGCCCAGCACCGCAAGGAAGAAAGGGCCTAAGGCTGCCACTCCAAAAGTGACAAAAGTTGTCCCTAGCAAAATAAAATCGCCCAAGAGGTCTCCCACTAGCCTACCAAGGAGGAAGAGTGCAAGATTGGCTTTCAAAGGGAAAGGCAAAATTGGGAAAAGTCAACAACATGGAGGTGCATCGACTGTCATTCCAATCCAAAGTGATGACAGCGCTAATGAAGCCCGCATTCTTGAGAACCTCCTAATCCATAGAGAGGGGAAAATTGAGGCATTGGAGAATGATCTTCAATGGGCAAGGACCTTAAACCATTTCTTGGAGATCCAAAATAAACAGATGAGTGTTCACACATCAGTTCATGAGGCACGAGCTATCAAATACAAGAATGAGGCAGCTAAGGCGCAAATGAGGATAGAGGAGCTCATCTGTGAGTTTGATGAAGATGAAGAAGAAGACCAGCCTAGGCGGAAGAGGCCTAGAACCATAGGGCTTAAAAGAGCCCTGGAAATGCAAAAGGAAGAAGAACAGGCCCATCTTCAAGCCTTTCCCCTCACTGCACTCCTTGAGCAAGAAATTGAAGAAAATAAGGCGGCATGGCTAGAAAGAGCAAATAAACACTTGGAGATGAAACTTGAAAGGGCAAACAGAGACCTAGCGCTACAAAGGAAAAGGACACAGCATTATCAAATATTGAATCAGTTCACTCGGCGCAAGCTAAAGGCCACCCAAGAGAAATTGAAGAAAGCAAAGGGGAAGCGCTCGGCACGGAAAGAGGAGAAAGGCACATCAGCACTTGATATTTTGGCTTCAGCTTTGGAGCATGTTGCTAAGGACCCTTGAGGGTCATGCATACCAATTTTGGGCCCATTTTGACAACTTTTGGTTTTTTGGCATTTTTGGGTTTTTGGTCAAAAACTCATAAATTCGCCATTTCATTTTGAGGATTCGTCAAGGGAGGAGAATGGTACCATCAGATGCCATAATTTCATAAGCAGGTCCTCAACGATTTTCAGAGCATTTGGAGATCATTTGCCCCTTGAAAACAGTGAAAAAGGCTCGCTTTTTGCACATTCTGCCCGGTCTATCAGCATATTGTAATTTTCTGGTTTTTTACACACAGGTGCAGATTTGGAGGACTTCTGGGCATCAGAATGGAGAAATTTCAGTTGCGCCAGAAAGTAGACACTCAGATCTTTCCAACAAGCTATCATGAGCCTCGTTTCAACATCAGGAAGGCTGCCAAATGTTTCCGGAAAGTGAGGGGACCTTTTTCTGATATAAATTTGAAGTATTTTTGTAATTTTTGAACCTCAAAAATCTGCTTTTTCCAAATGTGCGTTTAGCTATTTTTGCACTTGGAAAATGATGCAAATTCAATTAAATTCCCTTTTTTAGCAATTTTTAGATATTTTATGAGATATTTTTGTGCCTTGGGCTTTGCAAAGCCTCAAGGACAAGTTTAGATATTTTGATTAGGCCAATGAGGATGGAATTTGAACCATGAGGTTTTCCTCACTTGAGCCTATTTATTCCACAAGCTCTCATTGTAAACAAGGCTGAACTTGAGAAGAGAAGCAATATATTGGTCATATGAGCTTTGGAGAAAATACTTGTGCTATGCTTTTGGATTGCCTCTTGAATGTTCTTGGATGGATGATGAAGGATTGTTGATGGATTCCATGACATGGTAGAATGGTATAGTGATTCTTTCTTTGTTGTTGTCTTCTAGTTTTCATTCATGATACATGTTTCTTGCTTGCTATAGATCAGTGGAGAATAAATTTGAGATATGCCCATGGAGGCACCTCAAATTTCCTGAATCTTCATAGCTTTATGTTTTCTTCTTCCTTAGTTGCATTAAAGAATTCTTAACTGCTCTTTAAACAACTTGAGGATATTGTTGCTAGTTTCACTAATAGTTCTATGTATGTTGAGTAGGATGTATGGTGTACCTTGCTTACCTATGACTGTCCATAGTTCCAGCCATGAAACTATCTCTTTGACTGATTAAGATTATCATTTTGTTTGAACCAAGGAGGCCTAGTCCCGATCTAGCCCTTTGCCTAAAACTATGAAAGCTTGTTTGTCAAAGTACCCGATAACTTAAAGACTGTGTTTAGGCGTTCCAACATAGTATTTTGAGTTGTTAGTCCATCTTATGTGTTTTCCCCAAAGTCTGATAGCCATTTCCCAAAGTTAGAGGGTCTTATACTTCTATGCATGGCTAGAATGTTTGTTTCGATGTGTTGATTAGTTTATAGTTACATGTTGCATGATTAAGGGTTTTCTTTACCATGTTTATGTTATCTATTAAACCAGTGATGCTTGAAACTCTTTGTTATTCACAAACTTGATGTCCATTTACTCCATTTTGCCCAATGATCCTTTCTACCTTGAAATCAAATCGGCCCTTCAACAACTTTGCATCATCATCCGATAGCTTTCTTGACCCTTTTGACCCCATAGCCCAGTTAATCCACACCTTGTTATCAGTTTTATATCTTTGATCAGTTTCATCCCTCACAAACTTAAAAACAAAAAATCAAAAACTTACTTCATAACTAGCCTAAAATCAGAACACAATAAGCAAACACACAGATATCCCTTACACCTATAGAGAAAGCCCTCTCTCAGTCTAGGAAGGATAGGTCCTTGGGCTCCAAAGCTTGGTTTGATGTTACATCGTCATTTGGCTCACCAATCGGCCAAATCACGGACGCTAACATAATGGCGATCACGGTGGGACTCTATTGAGTACATGACAGTCTAGCAAACTTTTATAGACTCCTTAGTCCTTCAACTTTTAACTTAAAACCATCATCCTTTAGAATCATTTAGTGTAAACTCTCTGTTTCACCATCTTAGTGAAGTGATGAATCAGGTTTATAACACTCTTACATCCTAGGCTGCACATAAAACTCAGAAAAAACCACAAAAAAATCCCTTAGATTGGTTTTTGTCAATGTTGGTGGTAGACCATACACACATATCTCAAAACAACCAAGTTCCACCTGGCGACTCCACTAAACTCTAGTAGGCCTTACTATTTTACCAAACTCTAGGTTACTATCTGATAGATCTATCCCATCGCTCACTAACATAGCGGGAGATAGTGGGACACTGAGTACATGACAGTCTAGAAAACTCTTATAGACTCTTTGGTCCTTTGGATACTTTAACAAACCATAAGCTGCACATAAACTCAGAAAATCCAAAACATTTCCAGATTAGTTATCGGTGGTAGACCATAGCTATCTTCACCAAACAACCAAGTTCCACCTGGCGACTCCACTAGTCCATCCCTTTTATTTTTGACCATCCTTCACCTTAGTAGAACTTTAGAGAGACCACCCATCCGAAACATTCACCAATACCATCCTCTCTAAACTCTAGATCCAAAATCTGGCTTCACGAATAATCAATACCAGACCCAAATCCCCCTACCATAGTAGATGACCCAGAGAAGATTCTGTGGAAAGCTTCCGAAACTGACCATCTAGCTACTGGTAGATCCATCCGTAAAACAAGATCAGTACCTAAACATCTCACTATCCTACCCGATTCACCTTTTGAATTAGAATCATCAAAGACTCTTTTCAGAAGCATGTCTCATAGTAAAATAAACTTTGACGATCTTGAAACCTTAGACCAATCACATAGTCATAGTAGAGAAGCCTCACCTTCCACCCCCCCCGACTTTCAGCTTCTCTATCAATTTGGCTCCTACCATCCTAAATATGCTCAAAACCAGATCACTAGTCCAAGTTCATCTACCACACCTGTTCAAACCACCTCATCTCATCCCACTAGTCCTCATCTTGTACATCATCCATTAGCTTCCGTCATGGCAGCCTAGTATGCACCTTTGGTGTTGCCACCGCCCTTGGCTCCTCTCCCAAATAAATATCAAGACAAAATCCCACACTTTACTGGAGAAGACACCACCACACCTCAACATCATATAAGTATGATGACTGATGCTTCTGAATACCTGGAGGTACAAGACGAGACCATCAGAATGAGAATATTCACCCAAAGTCTTGGTGGTGAACCCAAAACATGGTTCAAAAGCTTAACTCCAAACAGAATCCACAATATCCCAGAACTGCATCAAGTCTTCAGAAATAGGTGGGAAATTCAAAGAAACCCCATTCAAATCCTGTCAGAATATAACAACCTAAAACGGGAAAATGGGGAAAGTGTCCAGGCTTACTGCACTAGGTTCAACAGTGTATATAACTCCCTCCCACCTCATTTCAAACCCCCACTTGGTTTAGCCTTGGCAAAATTCCCCGAGGGTTTCGATCCAGACATGACATATCATCTGAGAGATAAGGATCCCCCTACCTTAGAGGAAATGCAACAAATAGCCATAAAAGCAGATGCCAACTTAGCAGAAAAAAGGGTTAGGACTAGATGAGAAAGAAAGGTCACATATAAAGACGAGGTCTCCACTTCATCACCTTCCCTAGATCCTAGAATAAATGACTTAGTCAAAACCATGTCCAAAATGTGGGAAAGGATAAATGAAAAGGCCCCTGTTAGGGACAACCAGCCAAACCCTCCAAACGGAAACCGAAACCAAAACTTTAGGAGGGAACAACCCCAAAACAGACCAAGGTAAAATGACCAACAAATTAGGCCACCATTTAATGAAAACTATGTGGAAGAAGATGACATGGATATAGAAACTCTTGATGAACATCATTTAAACCTCATAGGATCTGATAATGAGAGTGAGGTGTACCTCACATAAGAAGAACAAGCGTTCTTTTCTCCTAATCAAGATGAGACCAAATATGAAGATCTCGACAACCCTACCATAGATTTTCAAATGCCATAATAGAAGCTCACAGGCAGTATGACCTCAGAAGCAAAAGAAACCAAGATAATTCCAAGAAAGGTAACTCAGATACTGTTAAAACCCCTGATACCATCCTCAAGAAAGCAGTAAGCAGTGAAAAAATCAAGCTCGAGAAGAGTGACCAAAACAAAGCTAAAGTTACCCAAACCAGTCCTAACTCAGCTGTTCCGAGTACCTCCACAAAAGTTACCGAAGCAACTATGGCAAAAAAAATCCCGAAACAAAGCCAACAAACTCAAAACATAGAGAAGGTCGTGGCTGAAAAAGCTGAAACAAACATATCTAAACTTCAGCTGCCTTTTAGCTTTGAAGGCGAAATCGCCAAGATCAAGATCACCATGCCTCTTACTGAACTCATCGCACAAAACTCTTATAAATCCCAAGTGCTAAAGGTCCTAAATCTAGGGAATGATGTGAACACTGTTAATTTGGATGATGACACTCCTGAAGTGTTGTTTGGTCCGAAGATAGAGGGAAAATTCCAAGAAGGAACTACTCTTCCATTTTACATTAGCCTAAACATCCATGACCAAATCCTCCACAATGCCATGCTAGACTTCGGCGCCTCGCATAATCTTATGCCGAAGGTAGTAATGGAAAGACTAGGCCTAGAAATCACAAGACCATACAAAGACTTGTATTCATTTGATTCAAGCAGAGTCAAATGCCTGGGTTTGATCAAATACCTTTGTTTTAGTCTGGCCCAAATACCTGCGAAACATCTAATCATGGATATAGTAGTGGCAGACATTCCTCCCAAGTACGGGATGCTTCTATCCAGATCTTGGCGAGCCAAACTCCAAGGGAATATTCAACTGGACATGTCATACGCCACCATTCCTGTGTTCGGCCAAACCAGAATACTCTACCGAGAATCACACATGAAATACATGATTAGTAGTCAAGATAGGCCAGACAACATTCCAATGTATTCCTTGCGTTCCGACCTGAACTCTTTCATTATGCACATTGATGAAAACATGGAGGAAGAGTCAAAAGAAACTGAAATAAACTTAGATCCACCACATCAGCTGTCCCTAGTGCCTTATGATGAACTAGACACTCAAAACTACCATGATCATGAACAGCTGTGTCATGAAGAAAGTAAGTATGCCCATTCTAAGGTGGGATTAGAGCAAGAAGCGCAAACCCTTATGTACTATCAAGCGAATTACTCTAACCCTGGTCAAACACCAGCAGTAACCTGCGGAAATGTTTTCCGGGTAAAGTCTTTAGAAGACTTACACATCATAAACCTGTTCAGAACCGGGAGCAAGGGAGTTTAATGTTTCTACCATATCTCAAATATTTACCATCATATGGAGCATCCACTGCAAATGAAACTTTGACTATAGCCCCAACAACTCAAGATCTAGAAAAAATGTCTGATAAAATTCTTATGAGCAAGAATGATAGTTACAGTCCCAGCGTACCCGAGCTACTGAAATTGGCTCATATTCTGTCTTTTCATGAAGAACTTAGAAATTCTAAAATCAGAAATCTCATGCAGAATACCAATTTATACAGAAAAAACAAAGAAAAAGGTTGTGATACTTCTTCTCTCTCAAAGAATAACTTTGACAAAAGAAAACATAACAATCTGAAACAAACTGTAATAATCAGGGATAAAACAGCTGGTCAAAGAGTCTGTTTCAATTTTAGAAATACTACTGCATTTCCCTATAACAGAAATTCTATTTTTTCTACCCAAGACCACGATATACCAATTAAAAGTGCTTATAATCATGTGTTTTCGCAAGATGATGTTTCAGGTCATGTTCAAAAAATTCCCTTGCAAAGTAGACAGCTTAAAGATTTTTTCCAGTTTGTGGGAGGTAGATCTAATTTCAAGATCAAAATTGCAAAACCACCCAATATCAGAAATCCGTTCATAAAGGCCATGTTCCGAGTTTTAAATTTCTGCATTTTTGCATACCTTGATGATGTCATTATCTATTTCAAGAATGACCAAGAGTACATGCATTACTTAAGGAAAATGTACAGTAAGGAAAGGAGTGGAAATCATATATTCAAAGAGGTACAGCGGGAAGATACCGGTCTGTTCAGAGATTCTTGCATGAATCCCTATGTCATGTTAGAGAGACAAAACTTTCCAAATTTCTCTTTTCAGGAGTTGAGTGGGCCAAGGGTGAGAGGAGATCCTTACGAGGATAAGATGCTTAAATTCCATCATTTCCAAGATTTCTGAGTTTGAAATACTCTCATTCATTGTATATACTATTGTTTGAAATATAGAAAAATAGAAAAGTCAAAAAACAGAAAAAGATAGAAAAGTCAAAAACAGTAAAAGACAGAAAAGAGGGCGAGTGAAGATAGAACAGAACAAGGCCCCATGTTCCAAAAAATAGTCTTTCGGAAAGCGAGCAAGTCTAAATGCCGCTACTAGTACTTCAAGGTCTTGTTCAGCTATCTAGCCTAAACATAGCTGAGCATGTTTAAATTTATTTGCTGATAAGTTAGTGAGTGCAAAGATAGTCAACATTGTGTAAGATTGACTTATCACAGAGTTTAGATTAGGGAGAGATTCTGGTTCCACATGCCTAAAACAGAACCAAAGAGAGAAGCGAGGGATGAAAAATACATTGTACATATTAGTCCCGCTTGTCTAGTTTCCCTTTTGTTTCAAAATAATATTTGTGTGGAGTTTGTCTTTTATGCCACAAATGCGTGAAAAATCAGACTGTCTAATCTTGATTTGATCATTTTAAATTTCATGCTTTAGATTAGAGAACAAAATCCTGTCAAACTGCTTAATCTTGACAGTTGATCTAGCTTAGGTAGAGTAATGAAGGAGTTCATCAGTTTAATCTGAACTCCCGGTAGTTATAAGAGTAGAAATAGATAGGTTCATTTTGCAAAAAGAAAAATATACATTGTCAAAAGGCTGCTAGTTCAAATGCTCCAAAGAGAAAAAAAAAATGTTAGGAAAGATAGTGGGGTAGGTAGAAGTATCATTGATGTTAACCATGCTGTCACTTTTCAGAAATAGCATCAAAGAAGGGTGAAATTTTGTGCCAATGGGTAAGGCACTGGTCTTCATAAGCCAAAGATCTGAATTCTGGACACCTCCTGACGAGGAGCTGCCCTCCCCAAATGGAGCCACTGTTAGTCATCAGTATTTTTCACTTGTTAGTGATGACTAGATCCATAGCTGAGTTTTCTAGAAGCTAAATTCCATATGTCATATCTGTCATCTAGAAAACCCTCATAAAACTTTTTTCGCCCTCCTACTTTTCAGCCTGCCCATTTCAAAGTCAAAACTCATTATCACTATCCTATCTAGCTTCAGCCCTACTGGTCCTGCCCATCAGCTCTAAAAGGCAAATCCAAGTCTGTTTCAAAAGCCTCCCCTAAGTTAGGAAGTGGCGCTTTAAGGAATTTTACCTTTGGCAAACATCAAAAAGCCAAAAACCTCCATCTAATACAGACCATTCATGACAGACCTCCCACTCTACAAATGAAATTGATTACAGCCCTAAGTCGCGCCACTTACACACCCCTAAGTCTCAGCACTACATAGACCACAGTCTCAAGCTGATTATTAGGTGTTTTTACAGTGTTTTATGGATTTTGAAAAGACAAGAAATATAACATCATCTCAGAAGAAATTTCTTGAATCTACATTTAGAAGAACAGTTGCTTCTCAATGTAAACATGAGCCAGAGATATATCCGCAAGACATAAAGTTACTCATCAAGACCTTGCAGCTTCTTTTCAGCATGAAATCACAGTAGAGGAAAGACATCACTGTCAAACAGACTGGTAATTTTTCATGGCCAAGAACCTCCTTCATCTACAAGCAGAGGGTTAAGGCACCTCCTTCATCTACAAGCAGAGGGCGCTGGCCAATATTGACTTTAAGGATTGCAAAAGCACAGGCTTGCTTTTTACAAGACAGTAAAACAGTGACTCTAGGTTTCTGAGTGTAAATGATGATTACAACAGTGCTAAGATCTGAAATGTGTAAGACAAGAGAAGACAAAGTATGTGGTTTTGTAAAGAAAATCAGTTGAGGTTTCAGTCATCATCAGGGCTCATCAAAAAAGGGACTCCT